>JBBPBX010008945.1:0-46146 GCA_038048925.1 Garcialebias charrua
AGAGGTAACTTGTTCCAAAGTCTTGGTCCTGCTACAGAGAAGGCCCTGTCACCTCTACGTTTAAGACAAGTTCCTGGAACTGTGAAAAGTAACTGGTCCGCTGACCTCAGAGAACGTAGTGGGACATGTGGCTGTAGCAAATCAGAGAGGTGGGGAGGGGGTAGGGCTGGACGATATGGCCAAAATTTTTATCACGATATAGTTCTTAATTTCGGTCGATATCGATATAATTCGATATCGATATAAACAATATAAAAGCCTAAAAAAAACTATAAACTATACAAATAAATTAATGTTCTCCTTGTATTTGTATTTAGCCTCCAAAAAGATGGAAATCACCATCAAATAAACATAAACTTCTCAACCCAATAATTCTCAGTCGGGTCATCTGGACAGTTTCTTTTTTATAGAAACGTTTCACCCTCCATCCTCCATCCAATTTCTATAAAAAGAAACTGTCCAGATGACCCGACTGAAAATTATTGGATTTGGTACGTGGATTATTGAGCATGAACTTTCTTGCCATAAAATTCTCAACTGTGTCAATATTAATAGTTTTAACTTTAAACATCTTTAAAATTTACAGCATTGAAATTCATAGTTAATTAAATAAAACTTTTGGGTGTTGTTATTTATAAGAAGCTGACATAGAAATCTCATGGAAATTACTTAAGAATAAAAATAACAAAATCAATTGCATTACTGTATAAAGTAAAATAGTTTTTGAATGACAAAGTTTTGAATATATTGAATAATGTAATGATTGTTCCATATTTAATCTGTTGTATTGAAGTTTGGGGAAAAGCATGTAAAACTATTACAAACCCTGTTTTTTTTTTGTTTTGTTTTTAAAGAGCTACAAGAATTATTAGTAGGAAGTGCTATGGTCACCCAACAAATATTTCATCAGTTTAAATTATTAAAATTTTATGATTTGGTTGAACATAGTATTTTACAAGTCATGTATAAAACTGAAAAAAAAATTACCCCCCAAATATTCAATTAAAATTTGTTTAAAGTTATTAAACCCTGAAGGGAATGTAAATGTTTGTAAAACCTCCATTTAGGACTAGTTTGAAGGAGCTGAGTTGTAAATCAGGAAACAGGATTGTGTTGACTTGATATCACCATAAACATTTCTAAAACTATTTATATGTTTTAAAATATGATTAAATCAAAGTTGTTGGGAAGGTGTGGTGCAGGTGAAGTGAAGGTTGTTGTTTGTTTGTAGTTATTTTGTATTTTTTAAACAAGGGGCAGATATTAAAACACTATTTTCGTCTTTCTGCACATTTTCATTCAGTGTTTTTTCTTCTTCTGATGAATTTGTTTTATTTTGAATAAAAAAACATGCAGCGCTGCTGGGGCTGTTTGTTTACGTTGTAGTTTCAGGGAAACGTTGGCTCAAACTTTATTGTTCTTCATCTTCTGACTCTCATATTATATCGAGTGGAAACTCTTCAGATTAAACAAGTTAGATGTTCCCACCGCTAGTTAGAACGACTTTGTCACGTTTTGCAAAATAAAGAAACCGAGTAAGACTCGCTGCAGATGAGACCTGCAGTTTAACAAAACCGAACTACGTCCACACCGACGAATTAGTCTTTCCTCTCATCAGTGATGTCGTCTGCTTTCTCTTCGCTTGTGAAACTTTGTTCAGTCACATTCTGACGGTCATGAGCACTCGTTTGACTCGTTTTGAAGCGAAAACTTAACGCGCTTTGGAGACTAGCTTAGCTTTTAGCCTGCTACCGCTAACGCCTGCTGCTGGAGTGAGCGCTGCGTAACAACGACGTCACCACGCACGTTTTGTGTCACAGCTTTTTCTGTCCGGGCGGGTTGTTGAAGCAGCCGCTTCAACCCGAACAGAAACAGAAAAACGTTGTAAAATCCTATCGAAATATCGAAAATATGCTTAAACTTCATATCATCGTTATTTAATAAAAGTATATCGCGATATTTATCGTTATTGAATTATCGTCCAGCACTAGGAGGGGGCGAGACTGTTCAGTGATTTGTAGACAAAGGATAATTTTGAATTGGATTCAAAGATGAACGAGTACAGGGAGGTCAAGACTGGTGTAATGTGCTCTCTTTTGCCTGTACTGGTTAAAAATCGGGCTGCTGTGTTCTGGACCAGTTGTAATCATGCAATGGTGAATTGCAGTAATCAAGCCTAGATGTAATAAATGTGTATTACTGTCTCCAGGTTATTTTTGGACAATATGGTCTTCAGTTTAGACAGTCGCCTCAGCTGGAAAAAACAGGATTTAATGATCATATTTACATGACTGTTCTATATGAGGAAAGACAAAAAAAACATGTTAAGATAGAAATACAGTAATTACAAATACAAACAGGTTGAGCAAAGTAAGAAAAGACAACAGCAGAGAGAGGAAATGTGGTCAGTTTGTCCTCCAGCAGTCTAAACCTATAGCAGCATAACGAGAGATAATTCAGGAAACCCAAGCCAACCAGAACTATAGGATTTATCAAAAAGAAGAGTCTAATGCCGGTTACCCAATGGACCCATGTCGGGCGGCGGAAGCAGCCGGTTTACATGCAAAGTCTATGTGGAGACGCGTCGAGGCGCGGCGTATCGTGAAGCGCCGCGTTTTGAGTGTTTGAAGCGGCGGCACGCGGCAGTTCCTTTCCACGCACGCGCGCGTCCGAAGCAACCTACGCGTTGACCCGCGTCGGATCGAAAAGTTGATATTTTGCGGCTCGACGTTGCTCGACGTATCGCAACAACCAATCGGAAGAGCCAATGCTATGTGATTACACAACAACAATGGGACTTTTTTTGGACTTTTTAAACTCACCCCATCGAGCCTCCATGAATTGGAACCAGACTCCGGTAAGAAACTTGACATTTTTACAGTTGCTGCTGTCCGCTCCAGCGTACGATCACCCCAAACATAAAAAAAAAAGTTTTAATCTCAACAAAGACTGTCGGAGCTGCAGTTCAGCTCGTAGAAAACCCACTCCAGTAGGAACGGGGGTCACATGCTGCTGATTTTATCTGCCAGCAGCATGAAAACACAACAACTGACCCTCTGCCTCCCCCCAGTGCGCGTCATCAGACGCGTCTCAGTGTCTCCCAGTGTGACCGTGACAAGCGGCCAAAAGGGGGCGGCAGGAGTGTTCTGACAATTTAGGTGGGTACCCGGCATTAAGCCGAGTCTTCAAACTGGACAATGTGTCAGCCTCACAGACAGAAACTGGAAGTTGGTTCCACAAGAGAGGAGCCTGACAACTGAAAGATCTTCATCCCATTCTGCTGCTGGAAACTCTAGGAACCACAAGTAAACCTGCAGTCTGAGAGTGAAATGCTCTGTTAGGAAAATATAGAACAAAAATATCTGTAATATAAGATGGAGCTAGGATGTTGAGAGCTTTGTGTGTTAGAAATAAGATTTTGAATTCAATTCTGGATTTGACAGGGAGCCAATGAGAGAATCTAAAATTGGAGATGATCTCTCCTATCAGCTCTCAGTAAGACTCTGGCAGCAGCATTTTGGATTCAATGAAGAGTTTTTATGAAGTTTGTGGACATCCAGATAACAAACCATTGCAACAGTCCAGTCTAGTCGTGATGAGTATGACCTGCAGTGAAGGAGGCTGGGTGGTGAGCGAGTCTTTAAGGGGGACAGAGTTGTTCAGCGTGTTGTCTCCAGTGGAAGGTAGAGTGTCCTGCATTATACATGTTGGTTGTTATTTCCATCACACGCTGCTGTCATTGTTGCTCCGTCAGCACAAATCGCTCTGTGTTTCACAAACTGCTGCTCTAACCCTCAGCCCCTTACACTCGTGCTGCTTTCTTTCTCATGACACCAGGGGATAGAAATGGATTTAGTGGTCCCAGTGGGTTCCATTAACTGGGTCTGTCTCAAGAGTGCTGTGGATCCTGTTTTTATTTTTTAAATTTAATAATATTTTGATCGCACAGCTGGCCCTGGCTGCGAGGCCACTCTGGAGCACACAAAGTAGCCTTCTCTGGAGCACATGCATTATTTCAAGTGAAAGTGACAGCCGGCACACACACACACGCACGCACGCACACACACACACACACACGCACACACACACGCACGCACGCACGCACGCACACACACACACACACACACACACAAACATTGCCTGTGTACGTGAGAGATGATGGTAGTTAATTCCTGCTCGGTCAGTTTGTGTAGAAACGTCTTGTGTTCGTGTTGGGAGCAGACATCTTACAGGCCTGCATGTGTGAGTGTGTTTGAGTTAAGAGTGTGACACAAGAACACACACACACTGTGTAATTGTTAATAAACTGGCCTTGAGAGGAAGTGTGTGTCCTCTGACGTCATACAATCAGGTTGTTCTTGAAGTTGGTGTGGCTCGCACAGTTTCCTGCCCAGTGTTACTTTAAAGACGAGCAGTGTGTTACTGTTGGTGAGATTAGACACAAAGGCCTCGTTATCACAGCTGAAGAAGAAGAAACACCAAGACATGTTTTTGTCTGCGTTTGTGTGTGTGTGTTCGTCTGCAGTGTTACAAAGTATATCTTGAACCAGAGGACAGATTTGAATACACTCTTGCTATCCCTCTACATGTGAGTCACATGTAGAATGTGTCCAGTTACTCATCATAGCAAACCCAACAATGTCAGTTCTACAGACACTGAGCTAAAGATCTGCTCAGTGTCTACGGAAGCAGGAATAAATAGATCTGCCATGATGCCATCGTGATGAGAGGGAGGTGGGACCACAGAGGAGCCATGTACTGAGGGGACGTACAGACCAGAGAACAGGGTCAAACACCAGGATGTTCTTCTTCTTACTTTTGTTATTTCCATTCTTCTTCTTCTTCTTTCGACTTTTCCCTCTTCAGGGGTCTTCACAGCAAGTCATCCTCCTCCATCTCACTCTGTCCTCACTCCAACTACCTCCATGTCCTCTCTAACTCCATCCATATATCTCCTCTTTGTCTTTTTCCTGGCAGCTGCATTTCTAACATCCTTCAAAGTCCATCCATCCATCCATCCATCTTCTTCCGCTTATCCGGGGTCGGGTCGCGGGGGTAGCAGCCTAAGTAGGGAGGCCCAGACTTCCCTCTCCCCAGCCACTTGGAGCAGCTCCTCCGGGGGAATCCCAAGGCGTTCCCAGGCCAGCCGAGAAACATAGTCCCTCCAGCGCGTCCTGGGTCTTCCTCTGGGTCTCCTCCCGGTGGGACGTGCCCGGAACACCTCACCAGGGAGGCGTCCAGGAGGCATCCTAACCAGATGCCCGAGCCACCTCAACTGGCTCCTCTCGATGTGGAGAAGCAGCGGCTCTACTCCGAGTCCCTCCCGGATGACTGAGCTTCTCACCCTATCTCTAAGGGAGAGTCCAGCCACCCTGCGGAGAAAACTCATTTCAGCCGCTTGTATCCGAGATCTTGTTCTTTCGGTCATAACCCAAAGCTCATGACCATAGATGAGGGTGGGAACGTAGATCGATCGGTAAATTGAGAGCTTTGCCTTTTGACTCAGCTCTCTCTTCACCACGACAGACCGGTACAGCGCCCGCTTCACTGCGGACGCTGCACCTATCCGCCTATCGATCTCACGCTCCAGTTTTCCCTCATTCGTGAACAAGATCCCGAGATACTTAAACTCCTCCACTTGGGGCAGGACCTCCTCCCCGACCCGGAGAGGGCATGCTACCCTTTTCCGGCTCAAGACCATGGCCTCGGATTTGGAGGAACTGATCCTCATCCCGGCCGCATCGCATTCAGCTGCAAACCGCTCCAGCGAAAGCTGTAGATCACGAGCTGATGAAGCCAATAGGACCACATCATCTGCAAAAAACAGAGAAGCGATTCTAAGGTCACCAAAACGGATCCTCTCAACACCTTGGCTGCGCCTAGAAATTCTGTCCATAAAAGTTATGAACAGAATCGGTGACAAAGGGCAACCTTGGCGGAGTCCAACTCTCACCGGAAACGAGCCTGACTTACTGCCGGCAATGCGGACCAAGCTCTGACACCGGTCGTACAGGGACCTAACAGCCCTTATCAAAGGGCCTGGTACCCCATACTCCCGGAGTACCCCCCACAGAACCCCCCGAGGGACGCGGTCGAATGCCTTCTCCAAGTCCACAAAACACATGTAAACTGGTTGGGCAAACTCCCACGCACCCTCCAGGACCCTGCTGAGGGTGTAGAGCTGGTCCAGTGTTCCACGACCAGGACGAAAACCACACTGCTCCTCCTGAATCCGAGGTTCGACTATCCGACGGACCCTCCTCTCCAGAACCCCTGAATAGACCTTACCAGGGAGGCTTAAGAGTGTGATCCCCCTATAGTTGGAACACACCCTACGGTCCCCCTTTTTAAATAGGGGAACCACCACCCCAGTCTGCCAATCCAAGGGAACTGCCCCAGATGTCCACGCGATATTGCAGAGTCGCGTAAGCCAACACAACCCTACAACATCCAGAGCCCTAAGGAACTCCGGGCGAATCTCATCCACCCCCGGAGCCTTGCCACCGCGGAGCTTTTTAACCACCTCGGCGACCTCAGCACCAGAGATCAGAGAACCCGACCCAAAGTCCCCAGGCTCTGCTTCCTCAGTGGAAGACGTGCCAGTAGGATTGAGGAGGTCTTCGAAGTATTCCGCCCACCGACTCACAACATCCCGAGTTGAGGTCAGCAGCACGCCACCTCCACCATAAATGGTGTTGGTCTCGTACCTCTTTCCCCCCCTGAGACGCCGGATGGTGGACCAGAATCGCCTCGAAGCCGTACGGAAGTCATTCTCCATGGCCTCTCCGAACTCCTCCCACGCCCGAGTTTTTGCCTCAGCAACCACCCGAGCCGCATGCCGCTTGGACTGCCGGTACCTATCAGCTGCTTCCGGGGTCCCACAAGCCAAAAAGGCCCAATAGGACTCCTTCTTCAGCCTGACAGCATCCCTCACTGCCGGTGTCCACCACCGGGTTCGAGGGTTGCCACCACGACAGGCACCAACAACCTTGCGGCCACAGCTCCGATAAGCTGCCTCGACAATAGAGGCGCGGAACACGGCCCACTCGGACTCCATGTCCCCCGCCTCCCTCGGAACGTGTTCAAAGCTCTCCCGGAGGTGGGAGTTAAAGCTCCGTCTTACGGGAGACTCTGCCAGACGTTCCCAGCAGACCCTCACGATACGTTTGGGTCTGCCAGGTCTGACCGGCATCCTCCCCCACCATCGGAGCCAACTCACCACCAGGTAGTGGTCAGTAGACAGCTCCGCCCCTCTCCTCACCCGAGTGTCCAAGACATGCGGCCGCAGATCAGATGAGACGACAACAAAGTCGATCATCGAACTGCGACCTAGGGTGTCCTGGTGCCAAGAGCACATATGGACACCCTTATGCTTAAACATGGTGTTCGTTATGGACAATCCATGACGAGCACAGAAGTCCAATAACAGAACACCACTCTGGTTCAGATCAGGGGGGCCGTTCCTCCCAACCACACCCCTCCAGGTCTCACTGTCATTGCCCACGTGAGCGTTGAAGTCCCCCAGTAGAACAAGGGAGTCCCCAGGAGGCGCACTCTCCAATACCCCCTCCAAGGACTCCAAAAAGGGTGGGTAGTCTGAGCTGCCGTTTGGTGCATAGGCACAAACAACAGTCAGAGCCCGTCCCCCCACACGTAGGCGAAGGGAGGCTACCCTCTCGTTCACCGGGGTGAACCCCAACGTACAGGCACCAAGATGGGGGGCAACCAGTATGCCCACTCCTGCTCGGCGCCTCTCACCAGGGGCAACTCCAGAGTGGAAGAGTGTCCAACCCCTCTCAAGGAAACTGGTTCCAGAGCCAGAGCCATGCGTTGAGGTGAGTCCGACTATTTCTAGTCGGAACCTCTCAACCTCACACACTAGCTCAGGCTCCTTCCCCACCAGAGAGGTGACATTCCATGTCCCAATGGCCAGCTTCTGTAGCCGAGGATCAGACCGCCAGGGTCCCCGCCCTCGGCCGNAAACAGTAGTAATAAATGTAAACTGTAGTAATGTAAACAGTAGTAATAAATGTAAACACTATTAATAAATGTAAACCGTAGTAATAAATGTAAACAGTAGTAATAAATATAAACAGTAGTAATAAATGTAAACAATAGTAATAAATGTAAACACTATTAATAAATGTAAACCGTAGTAATAAATGTAAACAGTAGTAATAAATATAAACAGTAGTAATAAATGTAAACAATAGTAATAAATGTAAACACTATTAATAAATGTAAACCGTAGTAATAAATGTAAACAGTAGTAATAAATATAAACAGTAGTAATAAATGTAAACAATAGTAATAAATGTAAACAGTAGTAATAAATGTAAACAGTAGTAATAAATGTAAACAGTAGTAATAAATGTAAACAGTAGTAATAAATGTAAACAGTAGTAATAAATGTAAACTGTAGTAATGTAAACAGTAGTAATAAATGTAAACAATAGCAATAAATGTAAACTATTAATAAATGTAAACAGTAGTAATAAATGTAAACAGTAGTAATAAATGTAAACAGTAGTAATAAATGTAAACATAGTAATAAATGTAAACAGTAGTAATAAATGTAAACAGTAGTAATAAATGTAAACAGTAGTAATAAATGTAAACAGTAGTAATAAATGTAAACAGTAGTAATAAATGTAAACAATAGTAATACATGTAAACAGTAGTAATACATGTAAACAGTAGTAATACATGTAAACAGTAGTAATAAATGTAAACCAGGGGTGTTCAGACTTTTTCAGCATGCGAGCTACTTTTGAAATGATTTAGTCAAAGTGATCTACCTGATAAGGCCCCGTTTACACGAAAACAACCTGTGGAAACATTAGAGATTTTTTCAATGTTTATTGGGGGTAATAAACAAAAAAATAAGCTGGTTTACATGAAAAATGCTGTAGTTTTCATGTCAGTCGGGTTGCCAGATAAGAAATTATGAACTATAGTTCATAATCTCTCAGACCTGGTTTAAGAGAATGAGGGTTGTGAATGGCTGCCCTGTATGTCAATCAAGTGACAGGATGTTTGATAGGCTGACAATTATTTTTTTTTAATGTCATGCTGCGATCTACCAGTACTACCTCGGAGATCTACCAGTAGATCGCGATCTACCTAATGAGCACCCCTGATGTAAACAGTAGTAATAAATGTAAACAGTAGTAATAAATGTAAACAGTAGTAATAAATGTAAACAGTAGTAATAAATGTAAACGAAAGTAATAAATGTAAACGAAAGTAATAAATGTAAACAAAAGTAATAAATGTAAACAAAAGTAATAAATGTAAACAAAAGTAATAAATGTAAACAAAAGTAATAAATGTAAACAAAAGTAATAAATGTAAACAAAAGTAATAAATGTAAACAATAGTAATAAATGTAAACAAAAGTAATAAATGTAAACAAAAGTAATAAATGTAAACAATAGTAATAAATGTAAACAATAGTAATAAATGTAAACAAAAGTAATAAATGTAAACAATAGTAATAAATTTAAACAATAGTAATAAATGTAAACAGTAGTAATGAATGTAAACAGTAGTAATGAATGTAAACAGTAGTAATGAATGTAAACAGTAGTAATGAATGTAAACAGTAGTAATGAATGTAAACAGTAGTAATGAATGTAAACAAAAGTAATAAATGTAAACAAAAGTAATAAATGTAAACAGTAGTAATAAATGTAAACAGTAGTAATAAATGTAAACAGTAGTAATAAATGTAAACAAAAGTAATAAATGTAAACAATAGTAATAAATGTAAACAAAAGTAATAAATGTAAACAATAGTATTAAATGTAAACAATAGTAATGAATGTAAACAGTAGTAATGAATGTAAACAAAAGTAATAAATGTAAACAAAAGTAATAAATGTAAACAGTAGTAATAAATGTAAACAGTAGTAATAAATGCAAACAGTAGTAATAAATGCAAACAGTAGTAATAAATGTAAACAATAGTATGAATATAGGCAGTAATGTAATACAAACATAAGTGCAAATGTGAGAAATATATTCTACCAATATACCCACTGTCCCTCCTCTAGACATGTCCAAACCACTGTCCCTCTCTGAAAGAGGTTTCACCTAAATGGCTGCAGTAGTTAGTCAACATGACCTGATCTTCTTCTGGCAGGAGACATGTCATGCAGTCCAGTAAATGTGATTTCACTTCAGCTCATACTCATACTGGGGCTGAGCTGGGGCAGAGGTAGAGCAGCCGACTCGGGACCTGAGAGTCCCGGGCTCGATCCCCGGCCATTCCCACATGTCGTGGTGTCTCTGAGCAAGACACCCAATCCCTAACTGCTCCCTGGGTGTACCCCAGGTGTGAAGGGTTAAATGCAGAGAACTCGTTGGTTGGGAACATACCGTGATGACAACACATAGCACTTCCACTCACATGGATTCAGTTCTGTGTAGAGCGCACGTGGTTTGACGATGGAACTGTGAGCAGGGTGAGTGTGTCTCTCCTGTTCGTTCAATTTCATTCAAATCCTTCTGATAAAATCCGAGGGAAGTGTAGAAGTAAAGAAAAACAATTTGGAGATAAAAGGAGTAGAAAGTGAAAACTCTCTGAGCAGGGAGATGTGTGGGCTGTCTGTCTCGCTTGGATCGACAATTAGTCAGGAAAGGCTTCAATCTGTGTGCAGATGTGTGTATTTGTGTGCAGATGTGTGTATTTGTGTGCAGATGTGTGTATTTGTGTGCAGGTGTGTGTATTTGTGTGCAGATGTGTGTATGTGTGTGCAGATGTGTGTATTTGTGTGCAGATGTGTGTATTTGTGTGCAGGTGTGTGTATTTGTGTGCAGATGTGTGTATGTGTGTGCAGATGTGTGTATTTGTGTGCAGATGTGTGTATTTGTGTGCAGGTGTGTGCATTTGTGTGCAGATGTGTGTATTTGTGTGCAGGTGTGTGTATTTGTGTGCAGATGTGTGTATTTGTGTGCAGGTGTGTGTATTTGTGTGCAGATGTGTGTATTTGTGTGCAGATGTGTGTATTTGTGTGCAGGTGTGTGCATTTGTGTGCAGATGTGTGTATTTGTGTGCAGGTGTGTGTATTTGTGTGCAGATGTGTGTATTTGTGTGCAGGTGTGTGTATTTGTGCTACATGTGTGCATTTTGAATGTTACATTCTTGCCTACTTCCTATTTCCCCTCCTGACATTCCACTTCCCGTCACAGCAGCAGCCTGGCGCTCCCAGATAAGCGCTTCCAGTCGGTCCCACCTTCCTGTTGATGCTCGGCGCAGCCCTGGTTCCAGCTCAGAGTGATCAATGCACTGATAACCAACAGGCTCAGAATAAATACATTCCATCTTCCCCACATGCCTACACAAAGGCTTTGTGTGGAACAGTCCATTCTGTGGCAGGGTGGAGAGAAAACAGGAGCCGTCTGTGGGATTTATTGATGAAAGACGCAAAGAAGGAACTCGGTCCATCACACTGAAGTGACTTCATCTGCTCAGCTGGCTCAAATGAACGCTTGAAGACAAATATATTTAAAATGCAGTCAATCTTTAGATGAGTTTGTTCAGCGGAGGGCTCTGCGACCTGTCTCAGGAGTCACATATGGCCCTTCAGAAGAGCATTGCATTTAATCAAAGTGGAACTTTTGATTATGGCTTTAAATTATCATAAAAATGGTTTAATTAGTGGAATATTTTGCCACATTCATTTTATAAGTGTGCTGTCACCGTGTCTTGCCTCCTGATGGAGCTGTAGCTCTGACCCACCCCCACGGCAGGTGGAGAGCAGATCCAAAGAACCGTAAAGATCTGTAACACCGAGCGTTAAGATAAAAGGACTGTACTTATACAGCACCTTTCTATCTAAAGAAGACATTCAAAGCTCTTTACAACACAATCTGTGCCTCATTTACCCATTCATACAACACTATAGATCACTACAAAGATTAATCAGAGCTTTATCACATTCATACGTCGATAGGACACACATCGGAGGCAGCAAGGGGTTTGGCGTCTTGATTTTTTATTTATTTTTATTTTTTATTTTTATTCATTTTATAAAAACACAACAATAATACATACAGTAGAAGAAAATCAAAAACAGACATATAAAATGAAAGGATATTCTTATTCCATACTCATCCACCCGTTCGCTGCGGTCACAGAACAACAATCTCCTTCACATTCCGAGAAACAAATTAAGGACCATGGGAGACCGGGCTTTCAGTGTGGCTGCCCCCCGTCTGTGGAACTCTCTTCCTGACTGTCTAAGAGCCCCACAGTCTGTGGTTGACTTTAAGAGCGGCTTGAAGACCTTTCTTTTCGACCAAGCATACTCTACCTCCTCATGATTCTACTTTTGATCTTAGCTGATATTGTTATTGATTTTAATTGTTTTATTATTTGTTTTATTGACATTTAATTCTGTTGCTCCTTGTAGCACTTTGAGATTTTCATAAATGAAAAGTGCGTTATAAATTGAATTCATTATTATTATTATTATTATTAAAGGCGGCAGAAGAAGAAAAAATCTTATTTTTTCTGCCCCTTAAACTCCAATAAACAATTCATATAACAAACTCATATAATTTCCATAACTTAGTTTCAACCATCAATAAACTCTTCATACAACCAACTCACTTGATTCCCAAGAAAAGAACAACTAAATTTATAATTTTTAATTTAATATTATATATTTTATATATTTTATACCTTCTGCATCACATACAACATTTAAATTCCAACACATTTAAATGTATAATTTTAACCGATTAAGCTTAATCAGTCTTTTGAAAGCAGCCATTGAATCAAGCACTTTAATATCAGATTCCAATTCATTCCATAACCCTATTCCTCTAACTAAGGTAGATCTTCCCCGTGAACTAGTCCTAAAATATGGCTTAACAAAAAGATTAATCCCGTTAAGATTATAACTACTCGTTCTTCTAACAAAGTATTTTTGAATATTTGAAGGAAATGCATTATTTTGTGCTTTGTACAAAACTAACAAAATATTTTAATCAACTAAATCATAAAACTTCAGCAGTTTCATTTGATAAAACAAAATGCTTGATGGATGATGGAAATTCTTTCTGGTGATAATTCTAATAATTCTCTTCTGTAATATAAAAATAGGCATTGTAACTGATTTACACGCTGTACCCCAGACATTAACACCATAAATTAAGTGTGGCACAAATAATGTATTATACAGCAAATAAAGTGCCTTATCATTTAATAAATCTTTAACCCTGTAAAATATTGCAATAGACTTAGATAATTTAGTTTTAACTGAACTTATATGTTGTTTCCAGGATAATTTATCATCAATGATGATACCCAAGAACCTCACCTCATTAACTCTCTGAATCTCAGATCCATCAATTAAAAAAGGTACATCAATCGATTTATTTTTATTACTAAATATCCATGCAGCTAGTTTTACCCAGATTCAACGTTAATTTATTAATTTTAAACCAAGTCTGAATTTTATCAAGTTCTGTCATCATCAATTTCAAAGTTAGTTCGATATTGTCACCACTACCCTGAGGAACTCCACATGTAATAGTGTTGAGCTCTGATTTCATCTCATCCATTTGCACAAACTGTTTCCTATCACTCAAATAACTACAAACCCATTTCAATGCCAGTCCTCTAATACCATATCCATGTAACTTGTCAAGGAGTATATTATGATCAACTGTATCAAACGCTTTTTTTAAATCAACAAAAACGCCCACACCATACTGTTTATGATCCACTGCTGTAGTTATTAATTCCATTAACTCCATCAGAGCCATGGATGTTGAATTACCGGGTCTTGCTCAGGGACACTTGGCATGTGACTGCTGGAAGGATCGAACCCCCAACTCTCGCATTTGAGGACGACTGCTCTAACCACTCAGCCACAGCCGCCTGTGTCTCTGTCCACACAGATGCTCAGTGTTTCCTAAACCAGTCGTTTCCCTCTCAGCATGCACCTTGTCTCTATCTTTTCATTCACACAAAACACAGACAACGAGAATCTGTTGTTGAGTTTAGAGGAAAAATAAATAGTCAACAAAACACAATGTCTTTATTGAGTCAGTAACTGTTTTAAGCTCTACTTATTGTATTGATTATAAAACACAAGGAATTTTAAATGCATACTAAATGAGAAACACTTTGTACTTTGTACAAACTGAAGAGCTTTCATGTAAAACAAATGTGAGGACATTTTATTTTACAAAAAGTGGAAGGTTTTTATTTAAACATTTACAAAATCACTCAATGATGGGCTGAAGCCAATCATTTAGCTGTATTTTTGTGTATTCTTTCATAATTGAATATTTTCACATTTAATTATTAAAGATATCAATCCACGAGACACTTTTTAGGTGAAAAAAATGTGGTTTCATCGTAAAACTTAAATTACTTCCAACAACATTTATGGAGAAACAGATTTCATAAAGCCCTAAAATATATGAAAAGTGCACTAAAATGCTATTTTGTTTTATTTGATCTAGTACACTATATTTGAATAAATACTTTATCAGCTATTTTAAGAAAAAGTTGAACATGAAGGGATCAAGACAACATTGATGTAAAGTTAATTTGTGATGTGTTTCTAACCTCAGTAGTTGTTTTAAATAACCCTGATTACAATATTGACAAAATCTATTAATGTGATTATTTTCATATTCAAGCAGTCCCTCTGTTTATCCCTCTGAAGTGGCCTGAAAGGAGATGATTTTTTTAGGGATGCACAATATTGGATTTTTAGCCAATATCTGATATGCCATTTGTTAAAGCTTATTTGGCCGATAACTGATATTGATATTGTATATACCCTGATGCATGCTCATCCAGGTAGAAAAATCTAAAAAAGCAAAGTCTGGTCCTCTGGACATTCAAAAAACAAAACAAAGCAAAAAAATTGTAGAAATGTTTCGTCTTTCGTCCGAAAGACTTCCTCAGTCTGAGGTGCTGTGTTCAGCTCAGTCTTATAAATGGCACCCTCTCACAGTGGATCAACCAGTTTTGCTTTGTTTTGTTTTGTTTTTTGAATGTCCAGAGGACCAGACTTAGCTTTTTTAGATATTTTATATACTTTCCTTTGTCAGAACATAGTCCTCTTATTTAGGCTTATCTGATACAACAATTGTGTAACAGCTGTAAGAGCTAGTGACATATATTCAGTAACAGCCATATGGCATAGCACTTTAACTTATATTAAATGAAATGTGTTAAATGTTATTCATTAGCATTAGTCACCTGCGATGCTGTCCCTCTTGTGGAGGCTTGTTCCAGGTTCCTAGCTACAGTGTGTGGGATCCTCTGCACTCCTGTGCATGAAGGACAAACTTTTTAAGTTCAAAGTTTTTGTCTATCTGTTATGCCGTAAAATCAATTTTATTTTTATTTTATCATGTCCTGGACGACTGAGAATCTTCACCAGCGTTATGCCGTAAGACTAATCATGCTAACGGGGCTAACACGACGTCCAAATGTCTGTGGTAAAACTCACCCATTTGCTATCAGCTATTAGCTTCTCAATGACGTCGGAAATGATGGCTCTCAACTCGGGTAAGACATCGGCGGAAAAATGTCTCTGACTGGAGATGATGTAGTGAGGCTTAACGTAGTCCATAAATCTTCAGAATCCGACATCCTCAACAACAACAAAAAAACTTCCACACCACCAACATTTTGACTTCTTCCTCTCCACCATGATCAGATCAGGTAGGCGCATTTGAAGTCACCACATTGTGCTGGCGCTGCAGATATCTTTGTCACTGGGTTGTCATACAAAAACAGTGTCTTTTATATTGGTGAGTTATTTTGATGGGATGTCTGATGTCCGATATTTAACTTTAAAACTGATATTGATCGATACAGACACCTTGCCAAGAAAATTGTGTATCTCTAAATATTATTATACCCTATTGATCCCCAGTGGAGAAATTCACTGCATTTTTCCCATCATACGTGAGCACAAGTATGTGGAGCAGTGGGCTGTTATCGAAGGTGCCCAGGGAGTAGATGGTAGGGGGTTAAAGTAGTTGCTCAAGGGCCCAGAATGTGGCAAATGAGGGTGGAGGCAGGTGTGGGTCTTCCACCTTTCCTATACACATTTTCATGTCGGTCCAGGAAATTGAACTGGTGACCTACCAGTCCTTCTCTAAACCCTGAACATGTCATGTCTACTTTGAAATTCATATTAGGACAGCCACTTTAGTTTTCTCATACAAATTGTGAGTTTTAAAAACAATGAACTAAAAATACAATGATCGGTTTTCCTGTTGAGCTTGTAGATTGTGAGACTGTTCCTCGCTTTGTTTACAGTGTGCATGCTCTCCAAATCCGTCTAAAGAGCACTTGTAATAAACTGGAGGCAAATGCAGAAACAATATGTTTACATATTTTAAAATGTACTACAACTACACAGTGTAACTTGTACTACTATGTACACAGTAAAGGCGGCAGACTCCTGAATGAACCACGCTCATTCTTCCTGCAACTGGATCCTTGATGGGGGGCTGATGAGAGGACAGACGGGCTCTGAAAGTTTTTGTGGGACTTTCTGTCTCCTTTGTCTGTTTTTCACACAAGTGTTCTGGTTACTGAAGTTGGACTTCATTGTCCAGAGGGACTCTGGGTTGAAGGCCTGGTTGCAGTGCAACACAATGGTTTGATGTAGCCTGAAAAACATCAGTCTTCAGGGAATGACTTCAGTCCACTCATCTGTCAATATGAGGAAAATATTATGGTGAAGAGGAATGTATTCAGACACCCTTAAAGCTAATTTCTTATCATCCATTCAAGCTTTATTTAGACAGATATGTCACAATGAGCCTAGAAGACTCATTTACAAGTGAGATCTGCTTAGACAGGCGAAAAGTAATGAAACTGGACACATTAGGAATTGGAGGCGAAAAAATTCCTATTAAAATCTTTCTTCTTGCCTGAGAAAAAACTTCTAATATTAAAAAACACCTTGCACAGATAAGCACATAATAATGAATTCAATTTATAACGCACTTTTCATTAATGAAAATCTCAAAGTGCTACAAGGAGCAACAGAATTAAATGTCAATAAAACAAATAATAAAACAATTAAAATCAATAACAATATCAGCTAAGATCAAAAGTAGAATCATGAGGAGGTAGAGTATGCTTGGTCGAAAAGAAAGGTCTTCAAGCCGCTCTTAAAGTCAACCACAGACTGTGGGGCTCTTAGACAGTCAGGAAGAGAGTTCCACAGGCGGGGGGCAGCCACACTGAAAGCCCGGTCTCCCATGGTCCTTAATTTGGTTCTCGGAATGTGAAGGAGATTGCTGTTCTGTGACCGCAGCGAACGGGTGGATGAGTATGGAATAAGAATATCCTTCAGATAATCTGGAACATCACATAGTGACTTAGACATTCGGCAGAGGGGGTGGAGACTCAGAGACCGATGAGCAATGTTCATAGATGCTCTCGAGGTCACTGTAAGAGTTCTGATAAGGATGGAATAATCAACCAGCTCCCTCCGATGAGATCCGTAAACATTCTCGAGGTATGTCGGGGAATCATCTGCTGCTGAAAAGAAAATTGTGAACTATAGGTTTCATAAAAAATTGTCAACTAGTTCATGAAAAAATGTAACAGAAACAAAAACACATGGAGACATGCAAAGACATTATCACCCTTTTCTTTTTTAAATATCAATATTTTATACATTTGCACATTTAAAAATATATAAATGTGATATGCATATATCACATACTTGTGTATATCACAAACATACTGTATATCATTGGTTCCCAACCTATTTTCCTATAAGACCCCCCTTCTTACTTCCTAGCCAATCTGAGACCCCCCCATCCCTCACTACTCCCCTCTCCCAAAAGACTCGTTAAGATTAATCTCGTTATCAAAGTGATAAAATAATAAAGTAAATATTATAAGTAATATTATTAATAAGTAATATAAGTTATAGTAATATAAGTAAATATACAAACTAGAATAAAGTCAATAAAATGAAAAAGTAAATAGCAAACTTATTTGTAAATGGTATAAACTGGTTGTTGTACAACAGAAATAACTTCAAGAACACTGTTTTGAGAATTACTCAAATGCATTTTCTCTTAAACTAACATCAGAGTAATTTTAAAAACAGTCTTAAAAAATGTTTTGTCAAGATATCAAACTCTGGGCATGAACTCACAGCTCTAACAAAAACAAAGACTACTGTGTATATGCATACATACATGCATACATACATACGTATGTACACATACACGCACACACATAAATATGTACTGTATAACGCAACAGAAAAAGAGTTAAAAGACCAGAAGTTTTTTTTTTTACATGAAAGTTATAATGTGGACTTGAATTAGATTCGTTTGTAAATGTAACAAATGTCTTACCTGTGATAGATAGCTTTTTGAGACATCTTGGTTTGGAAAAATATTTAATTCTGATCAGAATAAAGAGGTAATGACTGACCCTAGGACCAAGACCAAAGTTTATTCCTGCCACCCTAACACAACTTTAATGACAAAAAATAATTACAGATGGCTCAGCAGGCTGGAAAATAAAATTAAAACAGCAAAGTTTGTGTACAAACAAGATATATCTATATCTATGTATCTAAAATGTATGAGTGTGTGTTCATACACTGTGCATATTATTAAAACAAAAACCCAGCAATAACTTCAAATGACCAGTACATTGTGTCTCTGTCAGTCTGTTGGTCACACTGGGCTTGATGTTTGTGACCAGGGTTTGATGTTTGTGACCAGGGTTTGATGTTTGTGACCAGGGTTTGATGTTTGTGACCAGGGTTTGATGTTTGTGACCAGGGTTTGATGTTTGTGACCAGGGTTTGATGTTTGTGACCAAGGTTTGATGTTTATTTATTTATTTATTCATTTCAAATTTAAAAAACACAAAATAACAAAAAAAATACAGAATGATATAGAGAAATAAAGAACAAATTTAAAATGAAAGGAAGCAGAAGAAGAAGATAATCTTATATCTGCCCCTTTTTAAAAACAAAATTCCATTCAAACAATCAATTCAAGCAAAAATTATCCATAAACCATATTTATAACACATAATAATATAACTAATTTATAGAGATTTTAAATATATAACATTCACACATAACTTTTCAACAATCTATTCTTAATCATTTTCTTAAATACAGATATTGACTGTGCAACTTTAACATCAAATTCCAATCCATTCCATATACCAATTCCATGTATTAAAGTAAAACAAGCCTTTAAACTTGTTCTATATTGTGGTTTAACAAAAATATCTGTACCCTTTAAATTATTTAAAAATTCCATTCAAACAATCAATTCAAGCAAAAATTATCCATAAACCATATTTATAACTCATAATAATATAACTAATTTATAGAGATTTTAAATATATAACATTCACACATAACTTTTCAACAATCTATTCTTAATCATTTTCTTAAATACAGATATTGACTGTGCAACTTTAACATCATATTCCAATCCATTCCATATACCAATTCCATGTATTAAAGTAAAACAAGCCTTTAAACTTGTTCTATATTGTGGTTTAACAAAAATATCTGTACCCTTTAAATTATAACAACTTTTCCTCTTTACAAAAAGCTTTTGAATATTTGAAGGTAGAGTGTTATTTTGTGCTTTATACATTAGTAAAAAAACATTATTTTCCACCAAATCATAAAATCCTAGTAACTTCAATTTATAAAACAATACACCAGATGGATGATAATAATGCGTTCTAGTTATTATCCTTAAGGCTCTTTTCTGTAAAACAAAAATAGGTTTCGTTGTAGTTTTGCATGTTGTACCCCAGATTTCAACACAATAAATTAAATGTGGTAGTATGATTGTATTATACAGCAAAAACAAAGCTTTATCGTTTTTTTTCCCCATTTATAGATGGCCTCCCTTCTCACCTTATAGCCATCCTCTCACTCCAATATGTATTTTTTTATTTTATTTTATTTTACACGACCCCCACCAGGCAGCCACCAGGCCAAGCCGACAAACGCCCAAGCGCCCAACCCCAGATAGTGCTTTATCGTTAAGTAAGTCCTTTACTTGATATAGTACTGCAATGGATTTGGATATTTTAATTTTAACAGAATTTATGTGTTGCTTCCATGACAATCTATCATCAATGAATGCACCCAAGAATTTAATTTATTTTACTCTACATATTTCAACTCCGTCGATTCTGAAAGGAACTTCAGTAGTTATCTTTTTGTTACTGAAAATCATATAATTTGTTTTTTTGATATTTAGTGATAACTTATTTAAATTAAACCAATTTTGTATGTTAACAAATTTCTTCTTCATCAATTCCAACATTTGCTCCAAGTTATTACCAGAATAAAGGAATGTAGTGTCGTCAGCAAAAAGAACACATTTAAGGATACAAGAAACGTCCATTAAATCATTAATATACAAAATAAACAACTTAGGACCAAGTACAGATCCTTGCGGTACACCACATGATATATCACAAAGGCTAGATCTTATTTCATCTATTTGTACAAATTGTTTTCTATCTTGCAAATTACTACGTATCCACTCCAAAGCCGGTCCTCTGATACCATATTTATCCAATTTTTCAAGTAGTATTGTGTGAGCAATTGTGTCAAATGCCTTTTTTAGATCAACAAACACACTTACACAATATTGTTTTTGATCTACGGCCGTGGTAATGTGTTCCATCAACTCCATTAGAGCCTTCATTGAATATAGTGTTAGTAAAGTGTTACTTTCACCTTTCAATGAAAATTAAATTAAGCTGTTTTTCATTTACATGTCATGAAAGGCTTTCATGACATGTAAATGAAAAACAGCTTAATTTAATTTTAATGTAAAAAGCTGAAATTAGTATGTGTTTTACACATTAGTTTATAATCTAACTTGATGGATTTATTTTATTTTATTTACAGTAATTTATAATAGGATGAAACAGCAACTAACAGCAGTAGATGTGACAACATTTAACACAAGCGCTGTTTTGGAAAAAAACAAAGTTCTATAATAAAAATATTGTATTAAGATGACAGTAGACATGAGAGTAAACGTATAATGCCAGAAGCTTCTTCATTACATAGACAGAAAAAGTTGCTCCTGTTTCAATGGAAACAAACATTGCTCTGGGCTCCTTTGTTAACAGCACACAGCTGCTATTTCGAGTGATGGGAGCTCCACCTTGTCACAAAAAATCCCTTAAAGAGGAACAGTTTATTGTCAACAATACTTTCCCATCTGCCTGCTCAAGAAAACCTTTCAGTCCACTGGGAAAATGTTTCTCCTATTTAAAAGAAAAAGCACAATAGAAGAAGCTGAACTGATAACATCATAGTCAAAAGCATAGCATTAGCTCACTGGAATGAGAGCATTTGGTGGCACACATCCATCTATAGTATTTGCTTTTGCATTGTTCAAAGAAGTGTCATACCTTCCAATATTTTGAAATTTCCATGCAGTTTTTACAAGGAACTCCTCCAAGCTGTGTCAGCTGACTGATTTGCATGGTTGTGTTTGCAGAAAAATTTAGGTATTTCCACCTGCCAGGCACCAGTGCTTTCTTCTGGGAAGTTTGATTGTTCTGTAGTTACCTGTTGGGAGAAAATCATCCAATTTGCACTGATAATGAGACAGCTTGACAGAAACACAACATGTTGCAAAGCATACAGTGTCATAATCCAATTAGATGTGTTTTTATATTTCTGTCGAACCTATTGCAATGGATGTCATTGCCTTGGCCCTAGTCAAATAACAATGCAGTTTACAATAGTTCCATCAGTTCTTAATGTTGTTTTCTGTTGTTTGGCAAGTATAACCTCAGCATATTACTTGCATAACCCTATTATTTAATTTATTTTAATACATATTTTTTTATATTTATTTATTATTTATTTGTGCTCTAGTATGTGCCAAATGTTGTTACTGGTGTCTGGAAGCAGCTGATTGCCCTGAGGCTGGAAGCAGGCCTGGGGCAAAGAGTCTAGCAGCAACAATATGATGGAATCTGTGCAAAGGTGAAGATGAGACTGACTGAAAGGAGATTTAATCCCCCTGTTTTGTCTTTGTCACGGAAAAAGTGAGATCACAGTCAAGAAAGAGGGATGATCACCTTGCCAGGAATTTCAGCAGTCCAGTCAAGTACATAGACACAGCTTCTGGGGGGAAAACAGATGCAACGGTGGTGCTTTGGAGGTTTTCAGCATGACTTCCCTATACTTACAACTAAAAATTAGAGAATGAAATGGTTTCAGTAAGTGTTATTTTTGATTAAGATATGTTTATTGTCTGTTTGAAAACATAGTCAAATGGTATTTACAAACATCCATCCATTTTCTGTACTGGCTTTTCCTTTCTGAGTGGCAGGGATCTGGTGTACAGTCCCAGCAACCACCAAACCAAGAGCAGAGTACACCCTGGACAGGTTGAAAGTCCATCAAAGTGATACATAGAGACAAACAAGACAAACAACTATTTTCACTATTACCCACACCTTATAGAGAGTTACTAATTTGCCTAACATGAATGTTTTGGTCTTTTGGAGGAAACTGCCGTCCAAAAAAAAAAAAAAAAACATTGCGAGAATCCTTCTGCCTCTGATTCCCTGTCAGGTTAGGCAACTTTTGAAATATGATTAGAACCTGGTTTATGTTTCTCACTCCCTACTCGTCATATATTGATGCTTGGGCTCAGGGTCCCTCCGCGTCACATACTTGACGCGTCAGGTCGGCCCTTGTCATCATTATTTGGTGTGCAGGGTAATGTCATTGAATGTTATACTGTGATATTGTCTTCCGGTTTGGATAGTGAAGCACTTTTATATCTACTTATTTTTTAGCAACAGGATGCATTGTTCTCTCAAAATGTAAACCTTATAGGTCTAACCTTATAACAAACCCTAAACTTAATCATTCCCTTTTTATTTGACCGTCGAACCCCAAACAAACCAATTAATGACGAGTAGGGGTGACCCGACGCGTCAAGTATGTGACGCAGAGGGACCCTGAGCCCAACCATCAATATATGACGAGTAGGGAGTGAGAACATGTTGGTTTTTGTCCTGTTGAGCTCTCTGAATTGTCAAAAATAATAGCTCCATCCAGACCATCCACATGTCTGCTTGATCCCTAGATAGATTGACTGCTTGGTCTGCTGCCCTCATCCATCTCCTCCTACATGTCTTTGCATGAGTGCAGCTACAGCGTGCGCTCTCAGGACATCATCACCAGCAGTGTCCCCTCAGTGAGGACTGAACTTGGGAAAAGGGCCTTCTCCTACTCTGCTCCTGCTTCCTGGAATATCTTACAAAAAGATCTGAAGCTCTCGGCCCTGACCTCTCTGGATGGTTTTCAGAATCTGTTGGAATCCTGGCAAAAACCAATGCAGATATGTTCCTGTCTTTGATGTTTTTGCTACTTTTTCTTTTCTTTTGTTTACTGTTTAATGTATTTGTATTGCTGTTCATCATTCTTTAGTTTGTAGCAGGTCGCTTTCGTAAATGAGCCCTCAAGGCTCAATAAGATTTACCTGACTACCGTATTTTCTGGAATATAGGTCGCACCTGAATATAGGTCGCATTGTCCAATTATTGCCAAAGAATTGGAAAAATCCATATATAGGTCGCACCCGAATATAGGTCGCACCTACGTCAAAATATGGACCGTGTTTAGCTCTGCTGCAAATGTCTGCCACAGGAGCGCACAGCAAGGCTTTTAAGAAGATTAACACTTAAAATGCAATTATTTGTTTGATAAAAATTATAGCAAATATTTGTCTGAGCTGAACTTTTCTTTAATAAATGAATAATTTTAGCAGGATATACACCTAAAAAATATATTTGTTAGCTGACATTATTGTAAAAGTGTGTCTCAGTTTAATTTTTGTTAATAAATTATTACAAATCAGATTATTTTATAAAAAGCCATAAATAGGTCGCACCTGAATATAGGTTGCAGGGCATGCAAAAATGATAAAAAGCTGCGACTTATATGCCAGAAAATACGGTAAATAAAGGTTGAATGAATGAATGAATCCCATCCCAACAAGGCTATTTAAAGATGTATTTCCCCTAATTAACATCCACAGTTTGGACCTGCTTATTTTGTCTTTAATGAATGATTACATGCCACAGCACTTTAAGGTTGCTGTAATTAAACCTTTACTTAGTAAGAAGTCTGACCTTGACTCAGGAATCCTAGCCAATTATAGACCTACAGTATATCTAATGTAACTTTAATCTAAAAAATTCTAGAGAAAATATTTGTAGGTCAGTTGTGTGAACATCTGCAAAGAAATTATCTGTTTGAGGAGTTTCATTCAGGGTTTAGAGGTCATCATAGCACAGAAACGGCACTAGTAAAGTTACTAATGATAATTTCTTGACCTCAGATTGTTATATTCTCGGGGAACCCAGTTGGCAATGAGACCCGGAACGACACAAGACTCGAATGGAAAAGGTAATAGTATTTATTATTTACAATGGCAATTATTTACATATGTACAGGTGGTCAACTGGAATTCCTGAAAGAGTAAGTAGAAGGTCAGGAGGGCTTGGCAAGGAGGCAACAGAGAACATTGACGCTTTGTTTGTTTGTCCTTACAGATGGATTTGGTAGGTGGGCATAGTGGAAAATCCAAAGGTTCCAGTGAGGGTAATCCAGGTGGCAAAAACAAGGCAGGCAAGTGGATGGAGGGCAAGACTCGAGGTACGAGGAACAGGACCCAAGTGAACCAGAGCAGGACCAAAAACCAACAGGAGAACTGCAGGCACACAAAGACAAGGTAAGTACTTCAATCATTAAATCATAATACTGACCAGAAGCATAAATACCAGGAAGCGTAATCAATGCTCCAGCGAATAGTAGGACTTGACTGCAGCCTTATATAGTGGTGGAGCTCGTCAGGTGGATGATAATTGGGGATAATTGGTGACCATCTTGGAGCTGCAGCAAGTGCTACTCTTACAGACCAAATGCTGGCTCTAAGCCGATGGGTTGCGCTCTATGATGCATCTCAGGTGGTCTCGAGCTCCTGATTGCACCTCTCTACCTGGCCATTTGATAGTGGATGGTAGCCGGAAGTGAGACTGGTGGATGCCCATAGGGTATTACAAAAACAGAGCCAAACCTAGGAGATGAATTGGGGGCCTCTGTGTCAAAGTCAAAGTCAACTTTATTGTCAAAACTACAATATGTACAGGACATACATAGGATTGAAGTTGCATTTCTCTTAGTCCCTCGGTGCAACAGTAACCATTTAAACACTAAAACACTAAATCATTTAATAAACATAAAATGAAATGTACTCCATGTCTGAAGGGATGCCATGGATACGGAACACGTGCTGGATGAGGAGTTGGGCCGTCTCCATAGTGGATGGTAGTTTGGGTAGTGGCAGGAAATGAGTTGCTTTTGAGAACCTGTGAGGATGGTAGTGTTACCTTTGGATGGAGTCAGGCCAGTGACAAAATCCACAGCAATGTGAGACCATGGTCGGCTGGGCGTGGGCAAAGGTTGTTGATTTCCTGTTTTTTTCATAGCACATGTGGGACAAGCTGCGACAAATTCCTTCACATCATGTGAGAGAGTAGGCCACCAGAAGTGAGTCTTGGTTTGAGACATCGTGCGAGAAATACTGGGGTGACACGAGAGTTTATTCGTGTGCACCCACTCAAGTACCTTGGATCTCAGAGAATAGGGGACAAAGAAAGTACAAGGGGGTCCCGTGCCAGGATCCGGTTCAAACTTGTGGGTTTCGTGAACCTCCTTAACAATGGGCCAGGTGAGTGCTCCGACAATGCATACCGGGGGAATGATGCTCTCATAAGAATCAGGAAATCTGGAGGAGAAAACTGGTGGGAAAGAGCATTGGGTTTCAAATTCTTTGAACCAGGTCCAAATGTTAGTGTGTAAGTAAAACGGTTGAAAAATAGTGACCAGCATGCCTGCCAGGGGTTCAACTGTTTAGTGTCTCTCAGGTATGTGAGGTTTTTGTGGTCAGTCCAAATAACAAAAGGAATTTCTGTGCCTTCAAGCCAGTGGTGCCACTCCTCCAAGGCTAGTTTTTTTTTTTAGATTTTAATTTGAGTTTTCAAAGTTTAGAACATATAGTTAAACAGTAGGGGTGTAACGAGATCTCGTTGTACGAGATCTCGCGATATTAAACTCCCGCGATATCTCTCGTTGAGAGGTAACGTTGTCTCGCGAGATGCTAATGCTAATGCTAGCAGAGCCCCTAGCAAGTCAGAGTCACGGACAGCATGGCTTCGCCGGATGAAGTTGCTATAGAAGACGCCCCAACTACTGATGGAGGGTGCCGCAGACGCCTCTACATTGATGGAGGGTAACGGCGCTGCCGACGCTGCCCCGAATGTAAAGACACGCGTGTAAACACCGGTGTGACCGGTGTTGCCAGATAGAGTCCCACCCACCCAAAGCAATCTCTACCCGCAAAAGTCAGAAGGAAAATTGCGGTGAACCGCCCAATCTGGCAACACTGGTGAGTGACGGCTGCAGAGTCAGTTTTGGAAAGTCCTGCGTGAATATCTATTTTTTTAAACAAAGTTGAACGTTCTAAGGTCTAAGGAGATTCAATCAGTAAAATGAAGACATCAGTTGGGTTTGTAATACATGTTAAAACAGAATAAAAGCCTTTTTGCGGCATAAAACCGATCTTTGAAGTTTTCTTCAACTAATGTTAAAATCTCGTCTCGTTCTCGCGAGATCTGTGATTTTCTCGTCTCGTCTCGTGAGTTTTGTGTATCGTTACACCCCTATTAAACAGACATACAAACCGGACCCAGATGCACAGACCAAGGTATAAAACATTACAGTCAACACATGGTGTACACACACACACTATGCATATACATGATCAGATACATAGACACATTAAAGGGCGACTGATGGGAGAGACCATGGAAGAGTTTGGTCAGCTTAATCTGGTCTTCAAAAAATGTTCCAAGAAGGGATTCCAATAGCATAAGAAGGTGTCTGTAGAGCCTATCCGAAGTCTCTCCATCTGTATCACGGACATCATGTCAGTAATCCACAGATGGAAGGAAGGAGGGACTGAAGACTTCCAATATCTTAAGATTAGCCTCTTAGCAACAATCAGTCCCAGTTCCAGTGGTTGTTGCATTACAGCGGGTATGGTCCCTGGCAACCGGGGGCATCCGAAGATTATAAGTCCTGGTTCAGGTTGTAAGAGAGCATTATGGTATATGCCTTAGAGTACCAATCAAATATTTTTGACCATAAACCGGTTAACGACGGACAGGACCAAAAGGCATGAGACAGTGTGCCCTCAGAAATGTTACACCTGTCACATATTGGGGAAACAGAGGAGTAAATCTTGTGTAATCTGACCCTTGAGTAGTGTAATCGATGTGTTATTTTAAACTGAATTAGCTGATGCCTGCTGTTTATTGAGCAAGAACTGATTTTAGAAAGGCACCTTTTCCACCAGGATTCAGGGATTGTTATCCCTAGCTCGTTTCCCCAGGCCTCCCTTATGTTTGTGGTACGTACCACGTTGCAGTCACCAAATAGATGTATTATTCTTGTAATGAGATGTCGTGAGTCAGGAGGGCTCACCAGGATGTCAAAAATGACGTGCTCAAGCGGAAGAATGTCAACGTTTTGGATCTTTGACTTAATGTAATGCCTGACCTGCAGATATCGGAAGAAGTGTGAGTGGGGCAGATTATATTTTTCTTTCAGTACACTGAATAATGCAAACTTGTTATTGTTATACATGTTCTTAATTGACACCAGCCCCTTTTCCTTCCAATCATGATAAGCTTTATCCTGCCAAGGGGGCAAGAAACTGTGGTTAAAACATAATGGCGTCTGTACAGACGTATTTGGTAATGCAAGGAAACTCCTGATCTGATTTAGGATTTTTATTTTGTGTTTTAACACAAAGCTCAGGTTTCGGTAGGCTTCCGGCTTTTCAAGGTAGGCAAACAATAAAGCTGGTAGGGAAGAATTATTTGCCAGTTTAGATTCCATCTTGACCCACAGCAGAGCATTAATTGTCGGGTTACCAGGGAGCTCATGCTGCCAGAACATTAGTGCTCTGATGTTGGCAACCCAATAGTAATGTTTAAATGCAGGTAGTCCAAGCCCTTGCTTCCCCCTCGGCCCTTGCAAGTGCACTCTAGAAGTCCTAGCATTTTTCCCATTCCATATATAGGATTGAATGATAGAGTATAATTCTTTAAAGAAGGCTGCTGTAAGCTAGATAGGAAGGACATAGATACAAGAACCTAGGTAGGGAGATCATTTTAACTGAGTTGATACGTCCGATCATTGACAGAGGCAAAGTTTTTCAGTATTCGATGTTTAGCTTTAATCCTGATATAAATTTTGCAAAGTTTAGTTTAAATATGAGTTTTGGGTCTTTGGGCACAATAACGCCTAGATAAGATGGTTCTCAACCACTTTGAATGGGACATTTTGTAGAAATCCTAATGGATACGAATTGGAAAGAGGCATTAACTCACTCTTTAACCAATTGATTGTGTATCCAGAAATCTTACTAAAAGATGTAATCAGGTCGAGGAGGAAGGGGACTGATTTCGCTGTGTCATATAAATATAATATCACATCGTCGGCATACAAACTAATGACCATTTCAACACAGCCGACATGAAGGCCTTCGATATGTGGGTGTGCCCTTATCGCCAAAGCAAGTGGGTCCAAAGCAATATCAAAAAGCGCGGCGCGGGTGACAGCGGGCAGCCCTGCTGAACTGAGCGCTACAGGTGAAATGGAGCTGATCGATCACTATTTGTCAGGATGGAGCACGTAGGTTCTTGATAAATAAGTTTTACCCAGGAGATTAAAGTCTTGCCGAAACCGAATATGTGCAATGATTCAAAGATATATGGCCATTCAACCTGGTCAAAGGCTTTATGTGAATCAACGACCAGAATAGAGGCATTAGTATTTTTATGGTCAAGGTATACAGTATTAAGTAATCGTCTTACATTGAAAAAAGACAGTCTGCCGTGGATGAACCCAGTCTGATCAGGATGGATGATAGATGCTAAGCATTTGTTCAGTCTAGTGGCCAAGATTTTAGTGATTATCTTACGGTCAATGTTTTGCAGCGCAATCGGTCGAAAGCTACCGGTACTAGGATCAGTTTTATCCCTCTCCTTTAAAAAAAAAGGGAAATGTTAGCCTCAATTAGAGTTTTGGGCAGTTTTCCATCCTTCTTTGAAGCAGACATCATTCTAAACAAGAGTGGTGCAAGAAGGTCACAACATTTCTTATAAAAATCCGACCCAAAGCTGTCAGGCCCGGCAACTTTGCCAGATGGAAGGGATTTTATAGTGTCTCTGACCTCGTGAAGCATCAGATCAGACTCAAGGTAGTCTCTGTCAGACTTATTTAGTTTAGGCAGTAGAAGTGAATCAAAAAAAAATTAAAATCTGATTGTGTTGCATTATTATCGGACGAGTACAGCGTGGCGTAAAACTCTCTGAATCTGCGATTGATGTCAGCAGGGTTGGTTAAGGGCATGCCAGTTTCTGACTTAATGCTATAGATTGATCGGGCGGCCGTGGCGTAGTGGTAAGGGCAGTCTTCTCCCGATCGGAAAGTTGGCGGTTCGACTCCCGGGACCCGCACCATGTGTCGTTGTGTCCTTGGGCAAGACACTTAACCCTGAGTTGCTCCCGGTAGGACTGGAAAGCACCTTGCATGGTAGTCTGCCGCCACCGGTTTATGAATGTGTGTAGCATTCAATATATGTGTAGCACTTTGAGATTTTCAGTAATGAAAAGTGCGTTATAAATTGAATTTATTATTATTATTATTATTATTATTATTATTATTATTATTATTATTATTATCTTGTGGCTTGGGCACCCTTAAGCTGCAGTGCTAACAGTTTACCAGGCTTATATCCAAGCTCAAAATTATTTTGTCGTAGTTTCCAAAGTAAATTGCTAACCTGGTTGCTCATGATTCCGTTATATTCATATCTGAGTTTAAGTATTTCTTTATATTCATCTGGTGATTCAGAGATTTGATACTTTCTTTCCAAAATGGAGAGGGCACAGGTGATTTCAGAAAGACGTTTCTCTTTTTATTTTTTAAGGGCTGAGGTATAGGAGATTGTTTTGCCACGCATAACTGTCTTTAATGCTTCCCATAAGATGGAATCTGATACTTCACCGTTATCGTTTATTTCTATAAAGTCCTTTAATTTAAAGGTTATGTTTTTAATAAAGTTATCATCATTGAGAAGGTTTGCGTTAAGTCGCCAGGAGTAAGTCTGCCTGGGAAGGGAGGGATTTAATGACATAGCCAGGGGGCAATGGTCAGAGATCAGAATGTTATGATATTTAGAGTCAGCAATTTGAGAGGTGAGATTGTTACTTATTGTAAAGTAGTCAATCCCGCTATAAGATTTATGCACATGAGAGTAAAATGAGTATTCTCTACTCGTAAGGTGATGAGCTCATGAGATGTACGATGACTCAGAATCAAAAATCTATAGTGTTGAAGAGGTGATGGCCGAAAAAAATTTCCCAGCTATAAAATATAGTAAATACTATAATGAAAAACAATTTAATGATATAAACATGACAAATGGAAATCTTTCTATTATTCATTTGAATTGCAGAAGTATCAATGCAATTATATCCAAATTAACAGATTACCTAAATAAATTAAATAAAACTTTTACAATTATAGCTTTATCAGAAACATGGTTAAATGACGTTAACATAGATAATGCATACATCAAAGGTTATGAATTATACCATATGAACAGAAAAACAAAAAGAGGTGGAGGAGTTGAGTCAGAGTCAGAGAATCTTAATTGTCATTTGCACCGCATGTGGTACATGTGATGAAACGAGATTATGTGATGAAACGAGTTGCTTCTGTTATTAAAAATGAAATAAAATGTAAATTCATTATTAGTAAAATGTCACTGACTGTAGATTACATCATGGAAATTGTAATAATATAGATAAATATGTCATTCTGCTGACTTATCTATAATTTAGATGATATATTTGAGCAGGTTTAGACTGACACAAATTTACCATCAGTTTTACGGGTTCTCAACTTTTTCAGATTAAATCAATAAATCTGTGGCTCAGTGAATGTAATGTAACTTGACAGGAAACGTTATTATGTTGACCTACCAAAGGCAGAGTCATTTAATAACAAAATCATCAAATTACAATCAAAACATATTTACATAGATTGATCGATCACAACTTATAACTAACTTTTCAGCAGATTAAAACATAAGACAACAGAACACAAGTTAATGGGTCTTATATTAACTTATTTCTGTGGCACAAACTTACAGTTTTACATTTAGAAATAAACATAAGGAGGAGTAGGAGGAAGATTAAAGATTGAAAGGAAATGGTTGAATCTTATCTTGAGATGTTTAACCAGAGTGGTTCATCCTCTGATCGGTTTCAGCTGGACGTCCGTACCGTGATGAAACGACGTTTACCTTTGTGAAGATTTTCTTATCTCGACTCCAGTAAATTAGTCAAGCCAGACGCGCATGCCCTGCTGCGTTTTACAGGCGACAAATTTCATCTTGCCACGGTCTCGTGAGGTCTGCTTCGGCCTCCCAGAGTGATGTTATCAGCTCCGGTTTGGTTTCAAGATAACTTCCAGAAAGAGTTCACAGCTTGGAGCTATGACACTCAGATGGCTCACAGCTGACGTGCTGTTTGAACCCCACTGAAGACGTGGGCCTTTGACTGATGGCCGGACGTACATCAGCTTGGAGGAAGACGTCTATGCATCTTCCCTTCTCCCAGAGAACTCACTGTTGTTGAGTTAGTGGTTCCCCTTTGCACTCAAAGGAGTACAGGAAGTGTCCCTTTTTATGGGAGGCGGGGTCTCCCCACCTCCTCAATGACTACTGGCTGGTTTAACAAAATAAGAGATGGAATTTTGATTCCCATAGGCAGAAAGTCTCTGACGGACAACAGGAAAACTGTTCACATAAGCGGCCAGATGGACCAACTGTGAGAGTTGTGTCTAGCTTGAAGACAAAACAGAGAAGGAAGTGAACAGCTTTGCAATGACTCGTGTCCCAGATTCAGAGCACACTTGTAATGAAGAATAAACCAGCAGAAGGTCAAACTCATGCAAGTAACAGATCATCATTAAATGACACAAGTATACTGTAGATCAATTCTGAATTTACACACATTAAAAAGAAAGTTCAATCTGATTAATTGGTGTCCATTAATTCAAAATAATTATAACAAAAATAGTGTCCACTTGTCTCCTTGAGAGTTCCAAGAAAGTGTAACGATCAGAGTTTCAGAGAGATGTGAAGAGGTTTAACTCCAATACGGACATGAGGGTGCTATATCTCAACAGTCCCCCTTTTTGGAAATCATCGCCTGTCCTTGGAGATGAGTTCCAACACGAAAGGATACCACCGAATGTCTCTGACCTCTATGTAATCCAGCAAGTGGAAAAAAGTAAAAAAAAGTTCAAAATTATACTCCCATAATGTTTTTGTAAATTCCATACTGTTCGTAAGTAATCCCATTGCAGTAAGCTTTCAATCCTTTGGAAACATAGTCTGTTAACCCATGGAAAACTGAGTCTGTGATCCCTTGGAAAACAAAGTCTTATAATCCACAGCGGTAATTCCACAACGATTGGGGTTATTGATTTCATCAGCAACAAATGGTTTGTTAATCAGCATGTAGAGGGGATCCCTCAATTGAAGCAGAGGAGGCGACCCTTGGATGAAGGTTGAAGACCAACGTTGGAGTAGCAGGTCCCCACATCGAAGGTTGCGGGCTGGATGGCTTCCAGTCGGTGCCACCCTGGTTCAATGTGTCATGCAATTATGTGGTTTTAGGTGGGCTTATGATTGGGATTCTACATTAAGCCTTACCTATATGCACCTGGTATGTAAGCTATCATGGATTAGATCAGCTACAATTACCAATTAAGGGGTGGATCAATGCTGTAAAAATCAGATATAGGGATGTATACCTATAGAGTTTTGGAGGGCTTCTGTAACGAAGGCCTCTTCTTTCAAACTATTCCTCCATTCATTACTTAGTTTAGGTTAAACTAAAATAGAAAAATGAAATATAGTTTGGTCTAAATGTCTGTTGTCTTTTAGACGAACGACGCAAGATTTGGTATTCCCTATAAATTTTGAAGTCTATGGCGAGACTCATCAAAATGAATAGATCTAGAATAGAGACGATCGAATCGGTTCTACCTAAATGATTGGGAGATCAGTGTAGATTATAGTACCTTAAGTAGTATTAATCTACCATGACTCTTCAAAGATTGAGATCTTTAACAAAATGAACAGCATTTTGGCATAATTAAATCCATTTAAGTCTTCAACTAACATTAATCAAAACCTCTTTGGCTGGGAGTGTTCAGAAAACAAATACAACTTCAATAACAACAAAAGTAGCAATTAAGCAACTAAAAAACAACGTTTCACTACGTCAAACTCACTCTGGTCGTCAGATTCCAACGTGTCACACACAAGAAAAACAGTTCTTAGCTTTATAACCGATGTCAATTAAATCCTGCAGATTTAAACGGTTGTTAAGGTTAGTTTTTGTTGTGGGTTTTATGCTTAGCGTTTCTAAGTTCTAGTTGGAACGGTTTCTTTTCGCAACTAGTATAGTTTAAACTGTTTAGTTTATTTACTATCTTGTGCTTGGACGACCTTATTTTCCCATGAAGTCTGTGAGTTTGCGAGATCTTTGTCGTTTGTGGGGTTATTGAAATCTTTGTCCTTGACATGGGCATGACCTAACATCACCCCCCTGTGGTCATGGGGGACCATGCACACAGGTGTGGACGTCCGTCCATGGGCACGAGTTAGGATGCCTTTGTTTAGGACAAAGATTATTATAAGTTTATTTGATCAAGGACAGCACAATAAACAATGTTACATGTTAAAAACGAAGCAACCGTTGTCTTGTAGAAAGGTTTTCTAGCTACAGGCTAATTTGCAAACCCGAGCTAGCTCCCTTTATGTGAAAGGGAGACAATTCAACTCACTTCATCTTTAAAAACTGTGTTATGATAGGCTAAAGCTAGATTTATACTTGACGTGTCGCTCCGCGCGCGAGGGGCGCGCGCCAAAGTGACGCAATATCGCAGTCCCCGCCCCCTGTGCGTTGGCCCCGCGCGTCGTCTCCGAATTTTTGAAACTCTGCAAGCCTAGTGCGCGCGCGGTGCCGCGACTTTTGTCGTTGACTTTTGTCGTTGACTTTTGTCGTTGATGCCGTGGACTGGGCTCAAAGAACAGCACTTTGCCATGCGCTGCCGTGCGTCAACCATAAACACAGCCGCGACACTGTAAACGCATGCTCCAGCTTGCGGACCAAAGCGCAAGTATAACTAGGCCTTAAGTGCTTTGTGACTGTACAGTACTGTACATCTATTTATTTATTTTAAAAAATTTGTTTTGTTTTTTTGTATGTGATCCTACTTATGAATTTTCGACTTACGAACGGCCCGTAGGTACCGAACTCGTTCGTAAGTCGGGGACTACCTGTATATATAAATAAAATGATGCAATGTAAAGGGAGAGACATGAAACAGCCAATGTACAGGCAGCAGAAATACAGGTGTGTTCAGTCCTCTTTTCATTTCATTTCTCACTTCCCGCCACTCAGTCAGAACTTGACGTCTTGAGTCAGTTGTACATTGTGCTTATTCTTCTTTAAATTTATTGGCAGTTGGCAAGAAAGTTAGGTGAGAATTACCGCCACCAACTGGTGTGGACCATATGACTACATTGTGCTGCATTCAATGTTGTCGGAAAAAAGATGTTCGCATTTGTAATACCCTGATGCATGCTCAATAATCCAGGTAGAAAAATCTAAAAAAGCTAAGTCTGGTCCTCTGGACATTCAAAAAAACAAAACAAAACAAAGCAAAAAAAACTGTAGAAACGTTTCGTCTTTCGTCCGAAAGACTTCCTCAGTCTGAGGTGCTGGGTTCAGCTCAGTCTTATAAATAGCACCCTCTCACAGTGTTACACAACCAGTTGGCTGATGACAGCCGAAACCAGCTGCTGAAACAGCCAATGTACAGGCAGCAGAAATACAGGTGTGTTCAGTCCTCTTTTCAATTCATTTCTCACTTCCCGCCACTCAGTCAGAACTTGACGTCTTGAGTCAGTCATTTGTAATGTTCAGCTGAGGTGGCAAACAGGGTGGCAAGGCTCTCTGTTGGGGTGGCAACTGCCACCCCATGCCACCCCAGTAGATCCGACCCTGCCGCTGAGGTCACAAGGGATTCCCCAGCCAAGAGCACAAACCCGGTAAGTGAACCTTCAGATACAGGTGAGACAGAGGAGACTCAACCATTGGACCAGACTCTGGCCCAACACGAGAACCTCCTCTGTGAGCTGACACCTTCAGCACTCACTGAGCACTGCCTACCACAGGTAGAGAAAGGTGTGGAGGTCCAAGGATCCCACACCAAAGACGCTGTACTGTCCTCTGGGACAGGTAATTCGGCAGACAGCCAAGCTTTCATTGTAATCTTGGTTCAAGGACATCTGAGTCCAGAAAGTGACAGTCTACCACACGCTGACAGTCACTTGGACATCATTGTTGCAGATTTTGAGGACCCCTCCTCAAACAAAAGGGGGGCAAACTCACACTTCCTACCACAGGAAGAGGAAGGTGTGGAGATCCAAGGGTCCCACGCCGAGGACGCTGTACTGTCCTCTGGGACAGGTAATTCGGCTATCAGCCAAGCTTTCGATGAAACCTTGGTTCAAGAGCATTTGAATCTAGAACTACTCAGAAATGACATAGTTCTTACAGACTCAACAGAACCTCTTCAGTCATGAAGTGGGAAGACACACACCACAACGACAGTGACCCGTTGCAGTCTGACCAGTCAGACACGCTTGCGACTGCGCCGACAGTTGTGACACGCCTGAATTACGCAGAAAGAGGTCAACGTACAGAGATACGTTGGCCGAAACCTGTAAGGTTCCTGTACAAGGTTCCCAATAAACTGTGCAAACAGCTTAAACTAAACAAAGGCATCCTAACTCGTGCCCATGGATGGACGTCCACACCTGTGCGTGGTCCCCCATGACCACAGGGGGGTGATGTTAGGTCATGCCCTTGTCAAGGACAAAGATTTCAATAACCCCACAAACGACAAAGATCTCGCAAACTCACAGACTTCATGGGAAAATAAGGTCGTCCAAGCACAAGATAGTAAATAAACTAAACAGTTTAAACTATACTAGTTGCGAAAAGAAACCGTTCCAACTAGAACTTAGAAACGCTAAGCATAAAACCCACAACAAAAAACTAACCTTAACAACCGTTTAAATCTGCAGGATTTAATTGACATCGGTTATAAAGCTAAGAACTGTTTTTCTTGTGTGTGACACGTTGGAATCTGACGACCAGAGTGAGTTTGACGTAGTGAAACGTTGTTTTTTAGTTGCTTAATTGCTACTTTTGTTGTTATTGAAGTTGTATTTGTTTTCTGAACACTCCCAGCCAAAAGAGGTTTTGATTAATGTTAGTTGAAGACTTAAATGGATTTAACTATGCCAACATGCTGTTCATTTTGTTAAAGATCTCAATCTTTGAAGAGTCATTGTAGATTAATACTACTTAAGGTACTATAATCTACACTGATCTCCCAATCATTTAGGTAGAACCGATTCGATCGTCTCTATTCTAGATCTATTCATTTTGATGAGTCTCGCCATAGACTTCAAAATTTATAGGGAATACCAAATCTTGCGTCGTTCGTCTAAAAGACAACAGACATTTAGACCAAACTATATTTCATTTTTCTATTTTTAGTTTAACCTAAACTAAGTAATGAATGGAGGAATTGTTTGAAAGAGGAGGCCTTCGTTACAGAAGCCCTCCAAAACTCTATAGGTATACATCCCTATATCTGATTTTTTACAGCATTGATCCACCCCTTAATTGGTAATTGTAGCTGATCTAATCCATGATAGCTTACATACCAGGTGCATATAGGTAAGGCTTAATGTAAAATCCCAATCATAAGCCCACCTAAAACCACATAATTGCATGACACATTGAACCAGGGTGGCACCGACTGGAAGCCATCCAGCCCGCAACCTTCGATGTGGGGACCTGCTACTCCAACGTTGGTCTTCAACCTTCATCCAAGGGCCGCCTCCTCTGCTTCAATCGAGGGATCCCCTCTACATGCTGATTAACAAACCATTTGTTGCTGATGAAATCAATAACCCCAATCGTTGTGGAATTACCGCTGTGGATTATAAGACTTTGTTTTCCAAGGGATCACAGACTCAGTTTTCCATGGGTTAACAGACTATGTTTCCAAAGGATTGAAAGCTTACCGCAATGGGATTACTTACGAACAGTATGGAATTTCCAAAAACATTATGGGAGTATAATTTTGAACTTTTTTTGACTTTTTTCCACTTGCTGGATTACATAGAGGTCAGAGACATTCGGTGGTATCCTTTCGTGTTGGAACTCATCTCCAAGGACAGGCGATGATTTCCAAAAAGGGGGACTGTAGGAATACAGCACCCTCGTGTCCGTATTGGAGTTAAACCTCTTCACATCTCTCTAAAACTCTGATCGTTACACTTTCTTGGAACTCTCAAGGAGACAAGTGGACACTATTTTTGTTATAATTATTTTGAATTAATGGACACCAATTAATTAGATTGAACTTTCTTTTTAATGTGTGTTAATTCAGAATTGATCTACAGTATACTTGTGTCGTTTAATGATGATCTGTTACTTGCATGAGTTTGACCTTCTGCTGGTTCATTCTTCATTACAAGTGTGTTCTGAATCTGGGACACGAGTCATTGCAAAGCTATTCACTTCCTTCTCTGTTTTGTCTTCAAGCTAGACACAACTCTCACAGTTGGTCCATCTGGCCGCTTATGTAAACAGTTTTCCTGTTGTCCGTCAGAGACTTTCTGCCTATGGGAATCAAAATTCCATCTCCTATTTTGTTAAACCAGCCAGTAGTCATTGACGAGGTGGGGAGACCCCGCCTCCCATATAAAGGGACATTTCCTGTACTCCTTTGAGTGCAAAGGGGAACCACTAACTCAACAACAGTGAGTTCTCTGGGAGAAGGGAAGATGCATAGACGTCTTTCTCCAAGCTGATGTACGTCTGGCCATCAGTCAAAGGCCCGCGTCTTCAGCGGGGCTCAAACAGCACGTCAGCTGTGAGCCATCTGAGTGTCATAGCTCCAAGCTGTGAACTCTTTCTGGAAGTTATCTTGAAACCAAACCGGAGCTGATAACATCACTCTGGGAGGCCGAAGCAGACCTCACGAGACCGTGGCAAGATGAAATTTGTCGCCTGTAAAACGCAGCAGGGCATGCGCGTCTGGCTTGACTAATTTACTGGAGTCGAGATAAGAAAATCTTCACAAAGGTAAACGTCGTTTCATCACGGTACGGACGTCCAGCTGAAACCGATCAGAGGATGAACCACTCTGGTTAAACATCTCAAGATAAGATTCAACCATTTCCTTTCAATCTTTAATCTTCCTCCTACTCCTCCTTATGTTTATTTCTAAATGTAAAACTGTAAGTTTGTGCCACAGAAATAAGTTAATATAAGACCCATTAACTTGTGTTCTGTTGTCTTATGTTTTAATCTGCTGAAAAGTTAGTTATAAGTTGTGATCGATCAATCTATGTAAATATGTTTTGATTGTAATTTGATGATTTTGTTATTAAATGACTCTGCCTTTGGTAGGTCAACATAATAACGTTTCCTGCCAAGTTACATTACATTCACTGAGCCACAGATTTATTGATTTAATCTGAAAAAGTTGAGAACCCGTAAAACTGATGGTAAATTTGTGTCAGTCTAAACCTGCTCAAATCTATCATCTAAATTATATATAAGTCAGCAAACTGACATATTTATCTATATTATTACAAAATGATATCAATAGAAATAACAAATGAGAATGACAAACACATTATAATAAGTTGTGTTTACCAATCACCAGGATCCAATATAGACTTATTTACGGAAAAAATATGGAGTTACTAGTAAAGAGCAGAAATGGAGCCAAGATGGTCTAGTGGCAGGGCTTTTGACTTGGGACCCGAAGGACGCGGGTTCGCGTCCCGGCCACTACCCACCTTGGGGTGTCTATGAGTGCACACCTATTTCTCCAGCTCCCCGGGCGCTTTCGGGCTGCTCACTGCACCACCTGGTAGGTGGTTGGGTTAAATGCAGAGACGAATTTCGTCTGTGTATGGGAAACATACGCAGATGACAGGAAAAGACATTATTATTATAAAATAAAGGAGTTTTTTTTGTGTGGTGACTTCAATATTGATCTGGGTAATAACACCTATTCAAATAACATAATTACGTTCATAAATTCAATGTATAGTATAAATGTATTTCCATCAATAACAAATCCAACAAGAATAACAACACACAGTTCTACAATAATTGATAATGTATTTACTAATATAACTGATGCAAATATATTAAGTGGTATTTTGATGACTGATCTAAGTGATCATTTACCAGTTTTTACAATTTACAATAAAGAGGTTATAATTCCAAATAAAACTACAGAGAAGAAAACAATAATAAATACATCAATTAAAGCATTAAATAGACTAAAAATGATTTAACAAAACAAAATTGGAGCAATGTCTATGTTGAAGATGTGAACAAAGCATATGAGGAGTTTATGAACTTTTTTAATTTGTTGTATAAGAAAAATTATGTTAAAAAAAATTATGTAAAAAAAGGTACTGTTGATCATCCATGGATGACAACAGGACTGAGAAATGCTTGCAAAAAAAGAACTATTTGTACTCTTGTTTTTTGAAGCATAGAACTCCTGAGGCTGAAAACAAATACAAAAAATACAAAAACAAATTGGTGGGAATCATACGGAAACAAAAGAGGGAATATTACAGTGAACAACAAAACAAAACAAATGGTGAAATAAAATCAACATGGCAAGTTATAAATAATGTTCTGAATAAACACAAGAAAGGAACTAGTTTATCACAATGTTTTGTGAAAAGTGGTAATGAAATATATGATAACAATGAAATTGTAAATGAATTTAATGACGATTTTGTGAATGTGGGATCAAACCTGGCAAAAACAATACCAAAAATTGATAAAAACGTGAGCTACTAACTTAATGATCATAAAAAATACTATGTTTCTATGTGAAACTGATAAAGATGAAATAATGATGGTCACAAAAAAATTTCTGATAAAAGATCTAATGATTGGTATGATATGGACATGTTGTTTGTAAAAGACGTAATGGCCCTGCCTCATGCACCAACATGTTCGTATTTTTATCCTAAATTTCTCCTACTTTTGTTCGTACGAAGCGTTCGTATGAACATGCCACGTCAGATTCAACAAACTCTTCTATCCTCAGGAAAAGTGTGTAAATGGCTGCGCAAATATGATGAATCCCACCTGTTCTATTCACCTGCGCGTGCACGCGGAGAGGTTATTTACATAATTCCCACCCCTCAAAACACCATATAAGGCTACGTTTCCTGCCTCAGAGGCAAAACGTGTTCGTTCATAAAATGACAGCGTAAAGTAAAAAGAAGAACTCTACCGGTGCGGAGATTGAAGTTCTGCTCTCTGAGGTCAAGAAAAGAAAATCTGTCCTTATTAGCAGTGTCACTCATGGGAGTAAATGACCAACTAAAGCCAAAGAATGTTTGTTTATAAGAAATGTGGACCTTAAAGCTCCCCTGACATCATCTTTTAACTTTCCATAAAATGGCACAACATATATATATATATATATATTAAGATTGACCTCTGATCGTTTTTGCTAAAACAATGTGAAATGAATGAAAATTCCTCTCAAAAACAGTTTAAAATTAGCGCCTTTTTTTTCACACGATAAAAACGGGGTTTCCCCGTCGCACGATTATGACGTCACTTCCAGACTCCTGCTGGTTTTTGGAGACTTTTCACTTCAGGAAGTGAGCAGCTCTGTGAGGTCTTACACAGCAGCTGATATGAGAGTCAGAAGGAATTCTACATGTAAATAGTTTTCACAGCACTGAAATGGTAATATATTAGTTAATGTTTCTAATAATTATTCAACATTAATTTATAGTTTAAAAAATTAGTCCCTTTTAAATTATCTGTTAAATATATTATTCTTTTACTTTATTTTTGTCATGGTCTGTCTTCTGTTGTCTGGTGTTTCTGTGTTCTGTCTGTTTGTGTTTCTTTTAGTCTTCTCTTGAGTTTAATTTAGTTATTTGTCTCCTCTCAGTTGTCTAGTGTCTTTGTCTTGCCCTGTTAAGCTTTCTGTTTTTGTTTCTGTGTTCTGTTTGTTTAGTCAGCTCTTTGTTCCCACTGTGAGGTTGGCTCCCTCTCCTGGACTTTCCATGTGTTTTCCATTCAACCTACCCTGCTCCATTTTAGTTATTTCAGATTTAGTTTATTTCCCTGTCCTGCTCCAGATTAGTTAAATTCCTGTTTAGTTTACTTCTCTGTTCAGCCCCAGTTTAGTTATTCATGTTACATGTTTTAGTTAGTTCCCTTGCCCTGGTCTGTTATTTATTACTTCCCCAAGTGTTCACTCTGGTCCTTCCTGGTGTTGTGCTCCAATCAGTCTGATTATTTTCACCTTTGTCCCAAGCCCTGCCTGTGTGTATATAAGTTCCTCTGTGAGTTCTGTCTTTGTCGGTTCGTCATCGTTTTGGGTTCATCCTAGTCCTGTTCCCCGAGTTCCCTGAGTTATGTGAGTTATGCTGCCATTGTCAGCCTTTTTTCTGTTTGAACAATTAAAGTATTTATTTTTGTACTTTGCCTCCTGAGTCCTGTCTGCAAATGGGTTCTTTCCACGGTCCCTGAGCCTGGACCCTAACAATTTTGTTTGTGTTTTCAGGTTTCCAGGTCTCCAGTCCATCACCTGAGGCTCTTCCTGAACCACTAGTACAACCCAGACTTTCACATCACAGCAGGTAAGATTGCATCAACAAAAAGAATAGTACTCAACAATATTCTTTGATGTAAATCTGTTGATTTTCTGTGGTTCTGATGAGGGAAGTGACAAAGTGGATGCAGCATTCAGCCCATAATGGACCCAGATGTCCCCTGCGTCCAGACCTACAACACCTGGACATCCAGGAGCGTGGACGAGGAGGTGGTGGAGTCTGAAGACATTAGTTTGACCCATTGTCTTAATATACAGTATACTGCATATGATATATACTGTGTGTGTCTGTGTGTTTTATCATCAATCCACAGAAATGTCTTCACCTGAAGAGTGTACCCAGGTGGAGGAGAACAAACCTTGATATTGTTAAAGAACAGATGGAGACATCTTCAGGATCTGTAGAACATCAGGACTGATGCTGCAGAAAGCTACGTTTGTGCATCAAGACATCAAAATATGCAGAAATACTACAACTGGCCAGAGCATTGAGATGAAAATGAATCAATGAATTTAATATTTTTTCTGACTGTTCAAATGAACATATTGTTTGAAAAAAAAAAGGATAACAATGAACCAAGTGTTTCTGTAGTTATGTGTAAATAAAGTTACAGTAGTACACTATATTATCTGTTAGTGTTGAGTTATTCTTTGTGAGAATATTTGTGTATCTGTTTTAATTTCATTCGTTCATCTACAACTCACAGCTCATACTTTAGTAAAAACAAAATTGGTGAATGTTGAAAAAAACATTTTATTAAAATAAAACCATCCCATATTATCAAATAAATGAAAACCTCTGGGGAAACATTAATATGAACAGATTATCAAAAAAAATTGAGTTTAAAAAATATCAGCAAGTGGTGTTTGACTTCATCAGCTCTGTAAAAATGACTCCAACACCTCCTCGTCCACCCTCCTGTCCAGGTGTTGTAGGTCTGGACGCAGGGGACATCTGTCTAGTTTCTCCTCATCTTGCTGCTTGTACACTTCTTCAGACTCCACCACCTCCTCGTGCACGCTCCTGGATGTCCAGGTGTTGTAGGTCTGGACGCAGGGGACATCTGTCTAGTTTCTCCTCATCTTGCTGCTTGTACACTTCTTCAGACTCCACCACCTCCTCGTCCACCCTCCTGTCCAGGTGTTGTAGGTCTTGACGCAGAGGACATCTGGGTCCATTATGGGCTGAATGCTGCATCCACTTTGTCACTTCCCTCATCAGAACCACAGAAAATCAACAGATTTACATCAAAGAATATTGTTGAGTACTATTCTTTTTGTTGATGCAATCTTACCTGCTGTGATGTGAAAGTCTGGGTTACTAGTGGTTCAACAGGAAGAGCCTCAGGTGATGGACTGGAGACCTGGAAACCTGAAAACACAAACAAAATAAAAGAATAATATATTTAACAGATATTTTAAAAGGGACTAATTTTTTAAACTATAAATTAATGTTGAATAATTATTAGAAACATTAACTAATATATTACCATTTCAGTGCTGTGAAAACTATTTACATGTAGAATTCCTTCTGACTCTCAACCATCAGCTGCTGTGTAAGACCTCACAGAGCTGCTCACTTCCTGAAGTGAAAAGTCTCCAAAAACCAGCAGGAGCTGAAAAAAAATTACAACCTGCTGTTTACTGGAAATAACTTTGGCTTCTCTGAAGTCAAACCGCTAAAATATAAAGTTTTAAATGGCTAAATTGGATGGGTCGCGTTATCTTGTCCATTGTAAACAAGGTGCGCAGTTGACGCGAGTCTGGAAGTGACGTCATATTTAAATTATTTATTCATTCCAGAATAAAAAGACTTTATGCTTCATTTCTTGTTGTATTGTAAATAGTTTTCTTGTGTTTTTTTTAAATCTGGAATGAATTAAAAGGAGAAAAAAACATTGTCCCATGTGGGACTCGAACCCATAAGATTCCGAACTGTGACGCAACGTTCTACTCATTGAGCTATCTGACAGTTATGACTGTGACAGGAGGAGGTCAACCTAAAGTCTGCGTTACCGAAGTCTGCGTTACCGAGACAAATTAAACTTAAATTAATTCATAATTTAAGTTGGTTTCAGTTTGAGATCTTCATATTGATATTGTGTTAGAAAACGGCATTGATAACAAATTGATTTTAATTTAAATACTTTAATCCGTTAGTCATTATTACATTTAAAATTATAATTCGACTTCAAACAGAACCTATTGTCAAAAACAATTGTGGTGCGTGACTTTTTTAAACTCTAAATATTTTCTAAATAACGAAATATGAAGTTATTAGTGGAGAAATTCCGTCTGGATGACAGCAGACTGACGCTCCTAAAATATACGACAGGTCCGGACCACTCGTAAATTTTGTTCGTATCTGAAAAAAATCGTAGGATACGAAAACATTGTTGAATGCCACAAATGATCCTAAATCACTCGTACGCACAGTTTAAGAACAAATCTGTGCGTACGAACGGTTCGTGCATGAGGGCCAATGTCTTATGTCATTGAACCAATCACGTATATATGTAATTTGTCTTTTTCAACTGGTATTTTTCCAGATAACATGAAGGTAGCAAAGGTTGTCCCTATTTTCAAAAATGGTGATAAGTCTATATTCAATAATTATAGATCAATTTACTTATTACCACAATTTTCTAAAATTCTTGAAAATTTATTTGTGATTAGATTAGACAAATTTCTTGATGACTATAACATTTTTACTAACAGCCAATATGGTTTTAGATCTAAAAATTCAACTTCTATGGCTCTTGTGGAATTGACTGAACAAATTTCCACTGCTGTTGATCAAACGCAACACTGTGTGGTTTTTTTTGTTGATCTAAAGAAAGCTTTTGACACAGTGGATCACACTATTCTCATTGAGAAGTTAAATACATATGGTATTAGAGGACTGACCTTGAAATGGGTATCTAGCTATTTGGAGGACAGAAGTCAGTTTGTACAGATATACAATACCAGATCAAAACTCAACAGAATCACATGTGGAGTCCCTCAGGGTTCTATACTGGGACCTAAGCTTTTTATTCTGTATATAAATGATTTGGCAAAAGTGTCTGGTATTCTAAGGTGTGTTCTTTTTGCTGATGATACCACCTTCTTTTGTTTTGGTTATGATTTGAAACAAATGTTTGAGTTGTTAAAACAGGAGATCTCGATATTACAAACTTGGTTTAGTTTAAATAAGTTATCATTAAATTTAGATAAGACTAACTATATGTTTTTTAGCAAAAAGAAAATAGATACATTTTCTATCAAAATTGATGGTTTTGAACTAAGTAGAGTGGATGAGGTGGAGTTTTTGGGTGTAATTGTTGATGAGAGATTGTCGTGGAAACAGCATGTAAATTTTGTTAAAACTAGGCTATCTAAATCTATTGCCGTATTGTATAAACTAAAGGACTTGTTAAATGATAGGGCTCTTTATTTGCTATATAACTCAATTGTTGTTCCACATTTAATTTATTGTGTGGAGGTTTGGGGTAAAGCCTGTACAACTATAACAAATTCTATTTTTATTTTACAGAAAAGAGCGGTGAGAATTATTACTAGAAGCCTTATCGTCACCCATCAAATGTATTATTTAAACAACTCAAATTATTGAAATTTTATGAATTGGTAGATTATAATATTTTGTTAGTAATGCATAAGGCTCATAAGAATGTGCTACCCACAAATGTTCAATGTTTTTCATAAAGAGAGAAAGCCATTGCAGTTTAAAAGGAACTGAAATGTTTGTTAAACCTAGATATAGGACTAGTTTGAAGGGACGTTTTATTTCAAATAAGGGAGTGGAATTGTGGAATGTTTTGGATAAGGATGTTAAAGATGTAAACTCTGTGATGAAATTCAAAAAAATGATCAAGTCTGAACTGCTAGCAAAATACTAAAGCTTTAAGTAATGCATCCTAATGTATTTGTTGATTATTGAGTGTGAAATGTTACTAAATTGATCTGTTGTTTTTGGTAGTTAATTGTTTGAATTGATTGCTTGTAAATTGTTTGTTTTGTTTTTTGGGAAAAAAGGGGCAGACAAAATAAGAAATTGTTCTTCTTTCTGTCACCTTTCATTTTATGTATTTTGTTTTTTTGCACATATTTATGAAATGTTTTTTTTTCCCATTATCTTTTATGTTTTTTTAAATATGTAAAATGAATAAAACTTTAATAAAAAAAA
>JBBPBX010008945.1:46301-61230 GCA_038048925.1 Garcialebias charrua
ATAAAAGCTCTCCAAATGTCAACCATATTCCTTGTTTTGAGAAGATTGTTTAAAAGCTTGGTGGACGCCAGTTCTGATGCTGGTCGTTTAGAGGATCTATCAAGAAAGGGTCAAGATAACCGTTCAAATCCCATGCTATTATTACATTTGAACAACTTTCATCTGGAATCAGGTCAAAAAATGTTCTAAAGAACCTAGGATCGTCTGAGTTTGGACCGTATATATTAAGGAAAGTTAGTGGTTTTGAGTTTATGGTGCCTGTCACATCACGTACCTGCCCATTGGGTCATTAACAACAGACGACGTCTGAAATGGCATATTCTTTCTCAATAATATGGCCCATACCGCAAGCTCGTGAGGTGAATGGTGATTGGTATATTTGTGACACCCAACTTCATTTCAGTCTGTGTTGTGCATCTTTTTTAACATGGGTCTCTTGTAGAAAAATAATGTCTGCAGCTAAGGATTTAAGATGTTTAAAAACCTCCCCCCTCTTTATTGCAGTGCCAAGACCTTTTACATTCCATGTGACCAGTTACAGATTTCTCCCCCCTGTCTGCCCACCATAGAGAACATCAGTCATTGTAGGAGTACATTGTCAGAGCTAGCAGTTTTAGTGCCATGTGGTGTAAACAAGTAAAGCAAGTGCATCTGGGTAGAAAGGTACAATTAACACACATCCCACACTCCCCCCTCCCACCCCCCAGCATCAACAGAACATAATGCAAATCTTCCCCCTATAAGCGAAGCAGGAGCTGCCGGACAGATAGCGGACTGAGCTCAGTCAAGTCACGGCTCCCTCCACCACAACAGTCATTACACTGAGAACTGGTCTAGACAACTCTACCAGAAACTTTCAAAATGCACTCAGAACGGTTCTATGTCATTAGGAAATATAGTTCTTCAGATGAACCACTGCTTAACAGTGTGGCTGCCCCCGCCTGTGGAACTCTCTTCCTGACTGTCTAAGAGCCCCACAGTCTGTGGTTGACTTTAAGAGCGACTTGAAGACCTTTCTTTTCGACCAAGCATACTCTACCTCCTCATGATTCTACTTTTGATCTTAGCTGATATTGTTATTGATTTTAATTGTTTTATTATTTGTTTTATTGACATTTAATTCTGTTGCTCCTTGTAGCACTTTGAGATTTTCATTAATGAAAAGTGCGTTATAAGTTGAATTCATTATTATTATTATTATTATTATTATTATTATTATTAACAAGGACTAAGAAATGTGTCAAATATGCTCACTAGTCCTATTCAGTTGTGCTTCCAGTCCTCCGCCGATGAGCCGCCTCTACTCGAGCCGGATCGTTGAACACCTCAGAGGTAGAACTAGGTAGAACCGGGCCCTTAGAAACAGGATGAGAATTCCAGTTCCGGTTCTGTGAGGTGCGGACGTGGGGAATGAGCTGCTGCTGAAAAACTCTATACTTGTGCGTGAGTATTATGATAAAGCTTTGGTAAGTCCATATTTATTTAAATAAACTATATAACTAAATGTAAGATCATTTAAAAAGGTATTAAAAATTTGATAACCGATCTTTTCTCCCCCCATTATTTCCACAAACTGGACGTGGAAACGTCGGAGAGCCTTGAGTTGTTTATCGACGATTATTTTGAAAGGTTTGTCATGAGCGACCCTAATGTAACATCCGGTGCGGGTAGCGATTCGGCTAACACGAGCGGTAGCGGTGGCGAGTCGAAGCCGAATGCTAAACGGTACCGAGAGGGAAGCTCAGATAGCGTTTCGGAACCTTCGGTGGATAATTCAGGCTTCGTGACGATTCTGGAGTCAATTGATAAAAAGCTGTCTAGCTTGGACGCCCGGCTAGCGTTAGTAGAGGAACTACAGAAGGAAGTAATGGGGTTAAAACAATCACTGGAGTTCACCCAGGAACAGGTAGCATCTCTAGCTAATGAAAACATTGAGCTAAAGGTAACAGTTGGACAGCTTAAAGATCAGATGTTGCAACTTTCCGGGGATAATAAAAAATTTAAAGAGTCAGTATTAGATATCCAAGCCAGAAGTATGCGGGATAATGTTATTTTCTCTGGGATTCCGGAGGGGGCGGAGGAAAATCCGGAGGCCTTGGTTCGGGACTTCTTTCAAAAACAGCTAAAGTTGCCGAGTGAAACCATTAAAGCAATTACTTTTCATCGAGTTCACCGCCTCGGTGCTAAACGGCCTGGGAACACTAGACCGCGCCCGATAATAGCTAAATTCGAACATTATAAACAAAAGGAACAGGTTAAAAGCCGAGGTAGGGAACTACGTGGGACACATTTTAGTATGAACGATCAATATCCTGCAGAAATCCTGAGCAGAAGGAAAGTACTATTCCCGATAAGAAAGAAAAATATAAGCGAAGGAATAAGAGCTAACATCTCCGTGGATAAACTCTATATAAACGGTCAGCTGTTTAGAGATCCAGAAACTACTCCTTGGCTTTATTAGCCATATGATCAAGGTAAGAACTATATCGGTTGCTAATATTGATTAATATTATTAAATATAGTATTTGTTAATATTACTTACCAGATATATTTAAAAAATTTTTCAGCACAGCTCGGTGGTGGGACACACTCAGATAGTGGTGATACACAAGGTGGGATGACACTTGATGTGGTAAGAGGGTGTTTTTGTTGTTTTTTCTTATCTGAATTATGTTTCCATGTATATCATTTCTCTTTGTTTTCTTGTCTATATTTTTCTAACTCAACAATTATCAGCGCACAAGCACAAGGGTTCACACACGTCTTTGTATATCCATACAATTACTTTATGAATGAAAACTTCCCTGATTCATTTTCAAAAGAAACAGCAATTACTTTATTTAAAAATCATATATAGTTATTCATTAAGGGATATGTTTTTGTCTGGATATATTACTATCTTATATATTTCAGATAATGGGTGTGGTTTAGCTATATTATCATTAGCACAGGTATGGGTACCTTAGGGTTTGTCACATGGAACATTAATGGAGCCGGTAGCCAACGTAAAAAATATAGAATTTTTAACCAGATTAAAAGATTAAAGGCAGATGTTGTATTACTCCAAGAAATTCATAAATTGGCATCAACTGTGGAGGAGCTTAAATCTTCAGAGTTTCCTAATGTATTCTCAGCATGTTATAATTCAAGACAAAGAGGGGTGGCAATTTTAATAAATAAAAATGTTAACTTCACAGTATTAGATCAGGTTATAGACCCGCACGGTAGATATATAATATTAAAGTTATCAATATTTAGACAAAATTATTGTATTGTTAGCATATATGGACCGAATGTAGACGACGCAGCTTTTTTTCATGATTTTTTTTCCACCCTATCAAATCACATGGATTCCTCACTGGTGATGGGAGGTGATCTCAACTTTGGTTTAGATGACAAATTAGACAGACTGAATGCAGCGGGAACTCAACGCAGTTGGCAATCTATAAATATAGTTAAACAGTATATGAATGATTATGGGCTCTGCGATGCATGGCGTTGTTTTCACCCTGATAGCAAAGAATATTCATTCTTTTCACATGTGCATCACTCATATTCTCGTCTAGATTATTTCATAGTAAGCAATTCATTGATGACAAACATTTCAGACACTAAGATACACCCTATTGCTGTCAGCGATCATGCACCAGTTACTGTAAATTTAGATTAAAAAAAACAACAACAAAAAATATAAATTGGAGATTAAATACATCACTGCTACAAGAAGAAGAATTTTTGCAATATTTTAAAAAAGAATGGGCATCGTATCTAGAGTTTAATGACTTGCCAGGAACTTCAGCATGTACACTTTGGGAGGCTGGGAAAACAGTCATGAGAGGTAAAATAATATCCTATTCAACAAATAAAAAGAAAAAAGAAAATAAACGTATTGATGAATTAGAGAAATCCATTAAATTGTTAGAAGGTCTACAAGGTGAGGAAACACAGCAAAAGCTACGCAAATTAAAATTAGAACTAAATGAATATATTGATAAGAAAAATAAATTCTTGATACAAAGACTTAGATTAGATCATTTTGAATACGGTAATAAATCAGGGAACTTTTTAGCTAATCAACTCAAATTAAACAAAGAAAAAACATCTATATATGGTATTAAAGATGAAAATGGAAATATATTTTATGATGAGGGAAAAATAAACGATGTTTTTAAAGATTTCTATAAAACTCTATACACTCCACAAATAAATCCATCTAATGAGGATATTAATGAATTCTTGGAGAAAGTAACACTTCCAAAACTAGATATTAGTCAGTCATCAAAACTAGACTCACCATTAACATCAGATGAGCTCCATGAAGCAATTAAAAGCATGCCTAATAAGAAATCTCCAGGTCCTGATGGCTATCCAGTGGAATTCTATAAAGAATTCTGGGATATACTGGAACCGATATTCTATAGAGTGCTACTTGAGTCAGAAGGAAATGGCAGGCTACCAACACATATGAATTCAGCTAACATTAGTCTCTTATTAAAATCAGGCAAAGACCCAGTATTACCTACCAGTTATCGTCCAATCTCTCTTATTAATGTAGATGTTAAAATAATTTGTAAAGTCTTATCAAAAAGACTTGAAATATATTTCTATCAGTATTACATTACACCCATTATGTTCCATTATTTGTATTCACTTAATTCTGCCTTATAATGTGAAATGTGACACTAGGCAGAACGTTTTTCTCTCGGGCTTTGTTTTCACTAGGGAACAGTTACACGCCTGCACATACAACAGACATAACACTGGATGATTGACATACAGAGCTGATAGTTTGTTGACAGAAAGGAGGGTCACGTGGTAGTGTAGGTGTCACGATCCGTAGGTGTGAACCCAAAAAGCAGGCAAGATGATCGAAGCAGGAGATGTATTTCAAAAATAAAACTTATTTATTTTTAAACAACACAAAAACAAAAGCCGGCGTGGCGGCAAAACTTTCAAACAAAGACTTTAGGCAGGCAGGCAAAAACAGAGGACCGTGATGTCTGTGACCAGAGCTGGAACCAAAGATTCAACAACAATGACTGAGCAGGTTGGAAGGGGATCACTGGAGACTAAATGCAGGGCAGAACAGGTGTAAGGAATGAAAGTGATTGCTAAGGCTGAGGGGGTGTGGTGAACTGTTGATTGACAGGAGGGCAGGGCATGAGCAGAAGGAACAAGTAGAAATGAGCAGATGAGCTGAAGTGAAAAGAAAGGACAGAAACAAAGTAAAAACAAGACAAGAGGGCATGAGCAGAAGGATGAGTAGAAATGAGCAGATGAGCAGAAGCAGGCTGAGGAGGAAGTGAAAAGAAAGGACAGAAACAAAGTAAAAGCAAGAAACATTCACACAAGGCACAGAACACAAATTAGCAGGGCAGAAGAAACAGGAGCAAAGGAAGGGTGACAGGCATTACTGGATTAATGCCTAAAAAAGGACTGGACAGAAGAATATGGCAGAGGAGAGACAGGCTGAACTAAAATTGGACAGTGGACAGAAGGGGCAAGAAATGTGACAGAAGGAAGTCAGGGGCAGAGGAAGGGTGACAGGCATAAAGGGAGAGGGTCAGGCTAAAGGGAGAGGGTCTGGCTAAAGGGGGAAGGTCAGGCTAAAAGGAGAGGGTCAGGCTAAAGGGTCAGCGGGGCCGAGGGAAGAGGGTCAGGCTAAAGGGTCAGCGGGGTCAGGCTAAAGGGTCAGCGGGGCCGAGGGAAGAGGGTCAGGCTAAAGGGTCAGCGGGGCCGAGGGGAGAGGGTCAGGCTAAAGGGTCAGCGGGGCCTAAAGGGTCAGCGGGGCCGCTGAACGTGACATAGCCCCCCCGTTAAGGTCCGGCATCCTGACGGACCATCCAGAAAACAGGAACCCAAGCCAGAACAGGGCGGGGGGAGAGGGCAAACACAAGGACAGAGGGCAAGAAACCTAAACAAAAAACCGACAGGACCAAACCTGGGAGCAAGGAAAAACCAAAACACGAATACACATAAAAGACCCTGGGCTACGTGCAAAACAAGGAACAGCCCGGGGGACCCTCCAGAGCGAAGCCAAAAGTTAGGCGGACGTCCCGGGGACCCTCCAGAGCGAAGCCAAAAGTCAAGCGGACGTCCCGGGGACCCTCCAGAGCGAAGCCAAAAGTCAGGCGGACTTCCCGGGGACCCTCCAGAGCGAAGCCAAAAGTCAGGCGGACGTCCCGGGGACCCTCCAGAGCGGGACCAGGGTTCGGGCGGACGTCCCGGGGACCCTCCAGAGCGGGACCAGGGTTCGGGCGGACGTCCCGGGACCTTCCAGAGCGAAGCCAAAGGTCAGGCGGATGTCCAGAGCCGGGCCAGAGTCCGAAGCAGGGCAGAACCGGGCCAGAGAGAGCGATGTTGACAGCCGCTGGGTCAGAGAGGGCGATGCTGACAGCCGGTGGGTCAGAGAGGGCGATGCTGACAGCCGGTGGGTCAGAGAGGGCGATGCTGACAGCCGGTGGGTCAGAGAGGGCGATGCTGACAGCCGGTGGGTCAGAGAGGGCGATGCTGACAGCCGGTGGGTCAGAGAGGGCGATGCTGACAGCCGGTGGGTCAGAGAGGGCGATGCTGACAGCCGGTGGGTCAGAGAGGGCGGTGCTGACAGCCGGTGGGTCAGAGAGGGCGGTGCTGACAGCCGGTGGGTCAGAGAGGGCGGTGCTGACAGCCGGTGGGTCAGAGAGGGCGGTGCTGACAGCCGGTGGGTCAGAGAGGGCGGTGCTGACAGCCGGTGGGTCAGAGAGGGCGGTGCTGACAGCCGGTGGGTCAGAGAGGGCGGTGCTGACAGCCGGTGGGTCAGAGAGGGCGGTGCTGACAGCCGGTGGGTCAGAGAGGGCGGTGCTGACAGCCGGTGGGTCAGAGAGGGCGGTGCTGACAGCCGGTGGGTCAGAGAGGGCGGTGCTGACAGCCGGTGGGTCAGAGAGGGCGGTGCTGACAGCCGGTGGGTCAGAGAGGGCGGTGCTGACAGCCGGTGGGTCAGAGAGGGCGGTGCTGACAGCCGGTGGGTCAGAGAGGGCGGTGCTGACAGCCGGTGGGTCAGAGAGGGCGGTGCTGACAGCCGGTGGGTCAGAGAGGGCGGTGCTGACAGCCGGTGGGTCAGAGAGGGCGGTGCTGACAGCCGGTGGGTCAGAGAGGGCGGTGCTGACAGCCGGTGGGTCAGAGAGGGCGGTGCTGGCAGCTGCTGAGCCAGAAGGGGCGGTGCTGGCAGCTGCTGAGCCAGATGGGAGTCCTGCCGCAGCCGATGCGTGGTTGGGTGCCAACGATGAGGCCTCAGTGACGGGATCAGAACCCATGGCACAGAGCTGTGGGGCCTCCTCCTCAGCAGCCGACGTGAAGAGCTGTGGGGCCTCCTCCTCAGCAGCCGACGTGAAGAGCTGTGGGGCCTCCTCCTCAGCAGCCGACGTGAAGAGCTGTGGGGCCTCCTCCTCAGCAGCCGACGTGAAGAGCTGTGGGGCCTCCTCCTCAGCAGCCGACGTGAAGAGCTGTGGGGCCTCCTCCTCAGCAGCCGACGTGAAGAGCTGTGGGGCCTCCTCCTCAGCAGCCGACGTGAAGAGCTGTGGGGCCTCCTCCTCAGCAGCCGACGTGAAGAGCTGTGGGGCCTCCTCCTCAGCAGCCGACGTGAAGAGCTGTGGGGCCTCCTCCTCAGCAGCCGACGTGAAGAGCTGTGGGGCCTCCTCCTCAGCAGCCGACGTGAAGAGCTGTGGGGCCTCCTCCTCAGCAGCCGACGTGAAGAGCTGTGGGGCCTCCTCCTCAGCAGCCGACGTGAAGAGCTGTGGGGCCTCCTCCTCAGCAGCCGACGTGAAGAGCTGTGGGGCCTCCTCCTCAGCAGCCGACGTGAAGAGCTGTGGGGCCTCCTCCTCAGCAGCCGACGTGAAGAGCTGTGGGGCCTCAGCCGACGTGAAGAGCTGTGGGGCCTCCTCTAGCTGTGGGGTCTCCTCTTCAGCAGCCGACGTGAAGTTTCAAGTTTCAAGTTTCAAGTTTCAAGTTCCTTTATTATCCCCGAGGGGCAATTAGATTTGCAGTCAATAGGTGTGCACAGTTTCATACATACATATGCACTTACACACACATACACATATCAACACAAGACAATAAAACATTAAAATAACAGTGTTAAAATTAGTGTGCATTAAGAAACCTGATTGCTACTGGGATAAATGAGTTTTTAAATCTGTTCGTTCTACATTTGGGTTGTAGAAACCTGCGTCCAGATGGAAGCAACCTGAACTCGTCATGGAGTGGGTGATCAGGGTTTGCCAGAATCTGCCTGGCCTTGTTCACTGACCTCACCTTGTGTAGGTCTGCGAGGTTCCTTAGGTCTATGCCAGCAGTTTTGCTGCACATCCTGACAATCCCCGAGAGTTTGCTTTTGTTCTTACAGGTCAAAAGTCCAAACCAACAGATGAAGGAAAAGGTTAAAATAGACTCAATAAAACATGAATAAAACATTCTCATAAAAGTTGAATCAACATTAAAACCACAAAGCTTCCGATAAAAATACATCCTCTGGTGGGCCTTTTTGCAAAGTGCATTCACATGAAGGTCAAAGGTCAATTTATCATCGAAAACAGTTCCCAGGTATTTATATTGTTGCACTACCTCCACAGCTTCACCGTCAATGACCACGGGAGCTGTTACTGAAGAATTTTTCCTGAAATCGATTATCATCTCCTTTGTTTTAGAAACATTTAATTTTAAAAAGGAAGACTCACACCATGCTGTGAAGTCCCCAATCACAGGCCCGGGGTCTGGGTCATCACTGCTCAGAAGGGACAGGATGACAGAGTCATCTGCAAACTTGACAATGTGACGCTGAGGGAAATGGCTGCAACAATCGTTTGTGTATAAAATAAATAAAAGAGGCGAAAGAACACAGCCCTGAGGGGAACCAGTAGAGGACAGAAGGACATCAGAGAGGACCCCATTAACTCTCACCCTCTGAGACCGAGCAGTTAAAAAGTCCACAAGCCAACATATGAGGCCGAAGTCAAGACCGTACAGACTTTGTAATTTCTCTGCTAAAATGTGGGGCTGGATACAGTTAAAAGCAGATGAAAAGTCGATAAAAAGCAATCTTACAAATGTTTTTGCACCTTCAAGGTGTCCTAAAACCTTATTTAAAAGAGTTCCTGTTGCGTCCTCCACCCCTCTATGTGAACGATAAGCAAATTGAAGTGGGTCCAAATGATCTTCAACTTTTGACAAGAGGGTCTTGTGAACCAGTTTTTCAAATGACTTCATGACTAAAGAAGTCAGGGCAACAGGCCTGAAATCGTTCAGGGAATGAGCAGTCTTGGATTTTGGGATCGGCACAATGACAGAGTCTTTCCAGAGCTGTGGGACCGTGCAGGTTTGAAGAGACATGTTAAAAAGAAAACAGAAGATATCTGCAAGCTGCAGGGCACAGTTCTTAAGAATACGACCCCCTATACCATCAGGACCCGGACTTTTCCTTTCTTTAGTCTTTAAAAACATGTTAACTACACTTTCAAAATCAATAGTCATTGTTGCACCTGACGACGTTTCTTTAAAAACAGAAAGCTCTTCTGTAAAATCATTAGTGTTAAAACGATTGTAAAACAAATTAAAATCATTTGACAGTTCCACAGCGGACGAGGAGTTAAGAGTGATGTGAGTTTTCTTACTTGGCATCCCCATCATGGACTTCACGCCCTCCCACGCCAGCCGGGAGTTATTGGACCTGAACATGTTTTCCACCCTCTCCTTATAGTTTAATTTAGCTACTTTTAATTCCTTCCTCACTTGTTTTTTTAGTATGTGGTATTGAGTCAAATCCCCCTTTTGAAAGCTAATGTTGCGTAAATTTATTGTTTTTTTAACTGATTTGGAGATCCAAGGTTTATTGTTTGCAAAAATTGTGACAGATTTCCTGGGAATGACTGATCCCTCACAAAAATTAACATAAGAGGAAATTGTGTCAGTAAGTTCCTCTAAATTAACGCAAGTATTTTTAAACAAATCCCAGTCTGTGAAGCTAAAACAGTCTTGAAGATTCTGGATGGACTCTTCAGACCAAACCGGAACCAAACGTTTCTCCGGCTTGTGTTTCCTCAGGACGGGTTTGTAGTGTGGGACCAAATAGACAACATTGTGGTCAGATGAACCAAGCGGAGCTCTGCTCAGGGATTTAAAAGCGTCTTTCACCGTGCCGTAACACAGGTCCAAACATTTGGTGAGTCGAGTGGGGCACGTCACATACTGATAAAAATGTCCATGTGACTTTCCAAGTCTGCATTGGTTAAAATCCCCCATGATAAGGTTAGGAGCGTCCGGTGAGATCTTCTGAAACTGCTGCACTGTTTTTAGCAGAGCCTGCGTTGCTAGCTCCGTATTAGCCTTAGGGTGGATGTAAACCAGAGTTATAAAAAGCTGCGGGAATTCCCTTGGCAGGTAAAACGGGCGGAGAGACACAGACAAAAGTTCAATGTCTGGTGTGCACATCGTCTCCCTGATGACAACCGTGTTACACCACTTTTTATTCACGTAAAGGCAAAGTCCTCCACCGAGTGATTTACCTGTCCTGGTGGGGTCTCTGTCCAAACGAATGGGCTCACCGAAGCCCTCGATCTCCAGGTCCGATTGTAGGTCGTGGTCCTTGAGCCAAGTTTCTGTCAGTGCCAGAACACAGGCACTTTTGTACTCCTCCAGAAACTTCACGTTAGCCTGAAGCTCGTCGATTTTGCCGCGGAGTGACTGCACGTTTGCCAGCATGATGGTTGGAAGCGGCATACGAGCGAGTCCCCCCCGCTTTAGCCTCTGCCGAACGCCGCCACGTCTTCCTCGCTTCCTCACGCCTGGCTGCTTCTGCTCCCAGCGCCGGTCTTTAGCTGAGGTCCCTGTCCGGAGCATGTCTGCTGGAAAAACTGCAGAGGGTTCCACAGCACCCGCTCCAGAGTCCCGCATAAGGAGCAGAAACTCCCGGCCATACTGCAGCCGCGTCTGGTCCACACAGAGTCCGGCAAAAAATTGACAAAAAAGTGCGAAAAGCACCAGAACATAAAAAACAGAAGGATAGTCCATGGTTATTCCAACCACCATATGCAGGAAAGAGAAATAAAATAAAAATACAAAGAAAATTATCAACAAACATTCACAGCACACGCCCTACTGCTGCGTGTCGCCATAACCAGCGCCACTGTTCCTGTCCTGAGCTGTGGGGCCTCGTCTGCAACAGCAGCAGCGGGCGACGTGGAGGATTCAGGCTCAGCAGTAGACAATAAGGAGGCTAATCCTTTACTTGTAGCCTTAACAAAAGTCATTAGTCGAGTGAGGCCTGGGTTTTGCGTGAAACCACTGGTTGTAATTAAATGTTCCATGATGGAATATGTCTTGAGTTTATAATGGGGATCAGGGTTTTTGGTAGCAGCATTAAGTAGTCTCTCGATCTGTTGGATAATAACAGTGGTCTCTGCGGCAGCAACGGGCGTCATGGAGGTCTGTGGAGCCCCTGCGGCGGCAGCGGGCATCATGGAGGTCTGTGGAGCCCCTGCGGCGGCAGCGGGCATCATGGAGGTCTGTGGAGCCCCTGCGGCGGCAGCGGGCGTCATGGAGGTCTGTGGAGCCCCTGCGGCGGCAGCGGGCGTCATGGAGGTCTGTGGAGCCCCTGCGGCGGCAGCGGGCGTCATGGAGGTCTGTGGAGCCCCTGCGGCGGCAGCGGGCGTCATGGAGGTCTGTGGAGCCCCTGCGGCGGCAGCGGGCGTCATGGAGGTCTGTGGAGCCCCTGCGGCGGCAGCGGGCGTCATGGAGGTCTGTGGAGCCCCTGCGGCGGCAGCGGGCGTCATGGAGGTCTGTGGAGCCCCTGCGGCGGCAGCGGGCGTCATGGAGGTCTGTGAAGCCCCTGCGGCGGCAGCGGGCGGCATGAAGGTCTGTGAAGCCCCTGCGGCGGCAGCGGGCGCATGAAGGTCTGTGAAGCCCCTGCGGCGGCAGCGGGCAGCATGAAGGTCTGTGAAGCCCCTGCGGCGGCAGCGGGCAGCATGAAGGTCTGTGAAGCCCCTGCGGCGGCAGCGGGCAGCATGAAGGTCTGTGAAGCCCCTGCGGCGGCAGCGGGCAACGTCGAGGTCTGAGGAGCCTCAGGAGCAGGGATGGGTGACTCAGACAGAGAGACGGTTTGGGTCCCACGGCGACCTCTCTTTCTGCGGCGGCGAGAAGTGAGACAGGTGGGAGGTGGAGGTGCCAAAGCTTCAGCAGGTGGTGGAGGAGTCAAGAGAGCCGGTGAAGTGACCCCCTCAGGTTGGCAGGTGTGAGGAGCGACCGTATGGACCTCCTCACGGCTGGGCGGACACAGGTACCTCGCCTCCACATAAGCCTGCCAGCGTTTCCGCACCTCTGGTGAATCAGGGCTGAACTGCCCCTCCAGCAACATCCCCCCATGCTTCTCCTGAGAGCAAGAGCTGAGCTGAGACCGTCGTCGACTCCTCTGTCCTCGGTGGCGTGAGCATGGCGCAGAGGGGAACCAGTACTCCTCGTCAGTGTCTGGTTCCTCCTCTGAAGGTTCCTCATGAAGCCACTGAGGTGGACAGGAGAAAACAGGCTTTCTAGCCAGGCGGGTTCCCCTGAACAGGTCTTTCCTCTCCTCCTCTCTCTCCCTCCGGGCAGTCTTCTCAGCCTCACGGGCAAAAAACTCGAATAAGGTGATCATCTTACCATTGGGTTCAGTTGGCTCAGTCATTCTGTCACGATCCGTAGGTGTGAACCCAAAAAGCAGGCAAGATGATCGAAGCAGGAGATGTATTTCAAAAATAAAACTTATTTATTTTTAAACAACACAAAAACAAAAGCCGGCGTGGCGGCAAAACTTTCAAACAAAGACTTTAGGCAGGCAGGCAAAAACAGAGGACCGTGATGTCTGTGACCAGAGCTGGAACCAAAGATTCAACAACAATGACTGAGCAGGTTGGAAGGGGATCACTGGAGACTAAATGCAGGGCAGAACAGGTGTAAGGAATGAAAGTGATTGCTAAGGCTGAGGGGGTGTGGTGAACTGTTGATTGACAGGAGGGCAGGGCATGAGCAGAAGGAACAAGTAGAAATGAGCAGATGAGCTGAAGTGAAAAGAAAGGACAGAAACAAAGTAAAAACAAGACAAGAGGGCATGAGCAGAAGGATGAGTAGAAATGAGCAGATGAGCAGAAGCAGGCTGAGGAGGAAGTGAAAAGAAAGGACAGAAACAAAGTAAAAGCAAGAAACATTCACACAAGGCACAGAACACAAATTAGCAGGGCAGAAGAAACAGGAGCAAAGGAAGGGTGACAGGCATTACTGGATTAATGCCTAAAAAAGGACTGGACAGAAGAATATGGCAGAGGAGAGACAGGCTGAACTAAAATTGGACAGTGGACAGAAGGGGCAAGAAATGTGACAGAAGGAAGTCAGGGGCAGAGGAAGGGTGACAGGCATAAAGGGAGAGGGTCAGGCTAAAGGGAGAGGGTCTGGCTAAAGGGGGAAGGTCAGGCTAAAAGGAGAGGGTCAGGCTAAAGGGTCAGCGGGGCCGAGGGAAGAGGGTCAGGCTAAAGGGTCAGCGGGGTCAGGCTAAAGGGTCAGCGGGGCCGAGGGAAGAGGGTCAGGCTAAAGGGTCAGCGGGGCCGAGGGGAGAGGGTCAGGCTAAAGGGTCAGCGGGGCCTAAAGGGTCAGCGGGGCCGCTGAACATGACAGTAGGTGGTTCCAGGGCGGTCCTGAAGCAGTCCAAGGCGGTTCCAGGTTCCAGGAGGCGGTGACGACATCCGGGGTTTTATAACCTTGGCCCTGCCTTTGAAGAGGTGTGTGTTGGACTGTGCTTGGAGTCAGGTCTGTTGGTTGCTGTAAGGTTTATTCTTATAATGTACAATAAACCTGTAAAATTTGCACATTCGTTTCAGAGCTTCCTTCAACCTTTTGAATTCGCAACAGACTAGAGAAGATAACTCCTGTTATTATACATCCAGACCAAACCGGATTCATAAAGGGAAGACACTCGAACACAAACACTCGCAGATTATATAATGTAATAGAGTATTCGTATTTTAAAAATATTGAAACAGCTATTTTTTCTTTAGATGCTGAAAAAGCATTCGATAGAGTAAATTGGAATTTTTTATTTGCTACCTTAAATAAATTTGGTTTTGGGAATTACTTCATTAACTGGTTAAAAATATTATATAGTTCACCAACAGCGTGCGTCAGGACAAATAATCAATTATCTTCAAGCTTCTGTTTACAGAGGGGCACCAGGCAAGGTTGCCCACTTTCACCAGCATTATTTGCTATTTTTATTGAACCTTTAGCAGCAGCAATAAGGCAAAGTGCTGATATTAAAGGAATAAAGGGTAGAAACATAGAACATAAAATTAGTCTTTATGCTGATGATGTTTTGCTTTTTCTTGAGAACTCAGGAAACTCAATATCTAATGTTATCAAGTTAATAAACTCATTCTCAAAAGTTTCTGATTACTCTATAAACTGGACAAAATCTACAGTTCTTCCAATAAATTGCGTGTTTAATAATTCTCTTAATGAAAGACTGCAATCAGGTAACATTAAATATTTAGGTGTTAATATCTCTCCTAAATTAGAGGATTTAATAAAATTAAATCATATCCCATTATTAAAGAAAATTGAAGACGATCTTACTAGATGGAGATCTCTACCCATATCACTTATGGGAAGAGTTGCCTCAGTAAAAATGATGGTGCTGCCGAGAATAAATTATTTATTCTCAATGATTCCAAATAAACCTTCAACTGAATGGTTTAAGTCCCTGGACTCTTCTATATCTAAATTCCTTTGGAAAAATAAAACTCCACGTATTAGTTTAAAAACATTACAGAAATCTAAAGATACCGGAGGATTAGAACTTCCAAACTTTTATTACTACTATTTAGCCAACAGGTTACAATATATATCAAAGTGGTTAAAACCGAATGCACTAGATGAA
>JBBPBX010008946.1:0-22038 GCA_038048925.1 Garcialebias charrua
AACCACTGCCTACCTCTTGCAAGACACTTCTGTGTGGTGTCATAGGCTATGTTCACACTGCAGGTCTTAATGCTCAATTCTGATAAATAAAAAAAAATTGGATCTTTTGGTGTGAATGTTCACACTGCATTTTAAATGCGACCTGCATCAGACTCCAGTGTGAACAATCTACATTGCAGAAGCGACCAGCATGCGCAGAAGAAAACGTGTCTCAGAACGTCACGTGACACGTAGCACTGTTTTTGCGGAAGTAAACATGGACGCGACAGTTTTCAGTGTGTGTTCGGTAATTTTGAAGTTGTTGTCCAATCGGGGAAAGCTAAACATCCAAATGATTAAAGGCAAAAGAAAACTGAGAAGAAAGCGAGCAAAATTTTTAGTGATGGCGATTTTTGGAGCTGGACGTTTGAATACATCTGTCAGCGCCTGTTTGATCGCCTTTCCCGACAAGACACTAATCTCCGCTGGCCCGAACTGTGACGTCGGTCTCACATCGGTGATGCAAAAGTCAGATGTAAGTCACATGAGCGTTCACACTGCAGTCGCTTTGAAAACATCAGATATATATCCGATTTAAAACCATATACTGAAACGGCCTGGGTCGGATTTGAAAAAATTGGATTTGTCGCGTTCAGACTGTCATAAAAAAAATCGGATATGGGTCAGATGGGGCAAAAAAATCGGATTTGGGTCGGATTTGCCTGTAGTGTGAACGTAGCCAGAGATCTGGGCAAAGTACAAAAAGAAAACCCAATGAATTATCTATTACCTATGATGGCATATTAGGACAATTGTAGATAGAAGAAAAAAATTGGTGTAAATTTCAGCCCACCCAAAAATCTAAAATTTTCTAGAAAAAAAACAAAGAAATTTCAGAGTTTGAAAAGTCGAAAATTTGCTAGAAAAAAAAAATCAGCAATTTTTTTTAGAAAAACTTGGAAAATTTTGACTTTTGAAACTCAGAAATTTCCAATTTTTTTGAGATTTCTGAGATTAATATAAAAAAAAAATCTGATTTTTTTTCTAGCAAATTTTCAACATTTCAAACTCAGAAATGTCCTTGTTTTTTCTAGACAATTTTGGAGATTAGTCTAGAGTTTTTTGGCCGAAATTTACTCCTCTTTTTCTATCTACAATGGCCCTAATATGCCATTGTAATTTAAAAAATTTCATTAGTTTTTTTAAATTAATGAGAAAGATTAGAAAAACTAAAATATAGGATCTAATGGTTGTCAAAAATGATTTATTGTTTACTAAGATTGTTTCCGTTTTATCCGAGTGATGTTTCCATTTTATCCGAGTGATGTTTTGCATTCTTCTTTTCCACACAATGTAGTATCACTAGAAATTTGCCAATACAAAGTTGGAAAAAAAAATGCATGCAGTCATGTCCCTGTTTACTGTTATTTATTTTGAAGTTCAATATCCCTTTTTCTTGTCCTCACCTTTCTTGTGATGACCCATTATCTCCCTGTCTTGTTCCCTCTCGTATTTACCCTGATTAAAGCTCAGTTTCCAATTGTCCTTTGCCTGTTTTCCATGGCTCAATATTGGTCCATTGTTCAATTTGCATCCATCCATCCATCCATCCATCCATCTTCTTCCGCTTATCCGGGGTCGGGTTGCGGGGGTAGCAGCCTAAGTAGGGAGGCCCAGACTTCCCTCTCCCCAGCCACTTGGAGCAGTTCCTCCGGGGGAATCCCAAGGCGTTCCCAGGCCAGCCGAGAAACATAGTCCCTCCAGCGCGTCCTGGGTCTTCCTCTGGGTCTCCTCCCGGTGGGACGTGCCCGGAACACCTCACCAGGGAGGCGTCCAGGAGGCATCCTAACCAGATGCCCGAGCCACCTCAACTGCCCGAAGGCATTCGACCGCGTCCCTCGGGGGGTTCTGTGGGGGGTACTCCGGGAGTATGGGGTACCAGGCCCTTTGATAAGGGCTGTTAGGTCCCTGTACGACCGGTGTCAGAGCTTGGTCCGCATTGCCGGCAGTAAGTCAGGCTCGTTTCCGGTGAGAGTTGGACTCCGCCAAGGTTGCCCTTTGTCACCGATTCTGTTCATAACTTTTATGGACAGAATTTCTAGGCGCAGCCAAGGTGTTGAGAGGATCCGTTTTGGTGACCTTAGAATCGCTTCTCTGTTTTTTGCAGATGATGTGGTCCTACTGGCTTCATCAGTTCGTGATTTACAACTTTCACTGGAGCGGTTTGCAGCCGAGTGTGATGCGGCCGGGATGAGGATCAGTTCCTCCAAATCCGAGGCCATGGTCTTGAGCCGGAAAAGGGTAGCATGCCCTCTCCGGGTCGGGGAGGAGGTCCTGCCCCAAGTGGAGGAGTTTAAGTATCTCGGGATCTTGTTCACGAATGAGGGAAAACTGGAGCGTGAGATCGATAGGCGGATAGGTGCAGCGTCCGCAGTGAAGCGGGCGCTGTACCGGTCTGTCGTGGTGAAGAGAGAGCTGAGTCAAAAGGCAAAGCTCTCAATTTACCGATCGATCTACGTTCCCACCCTCATCTATGGTCATGAGCTTTGGGTTATGACCGAAAGAACAAGATCTCGGATACAAGCGGCTGAAATGAGTTTTCTCCGCAGGGTGGCTGGACTCTCCCTTAGAGATAGGGTGAGAAGCTCAGTCATCCGGGAGGGACTCGGAGTAGAGCCGCTGCTTCTCCACATCGAGAGGAGCCAGTTGAGGTGGCTCGGGCATCTGGTTAGGATGCCTCCTGGACGCCTCCCTGGTGAGGTGTTCCGGGCATGTCCCACCGGGAGGAGACCCAGAGGAAGATCCCATGGGCTCACCACCTGTGGGAGGGGCCAAAGGGGTCGGGTGCAATGTGAGATGGGTGGCGGCCGAGGGCGGGGACCATGGCGGTCTGATCCTCGGCTACAGAAGCTGTTCAATTTGCAGATGTGTTTTATTAGGATTAAGGAGTAAATAGGATTATATTGTTTATGAGTACAGTAGTTGCATATTATGAAGTGTTCACTACCGAAACATTGTTAGTCATTACCGACATGTGTTTTTTCATTACCGCTATGTTAACTTTATGATGATTTATTTAGATTAGATAAATTAATTACTTTTATTTTTTAATTATTTGATGAAATGTACCAGATCCTTTATACTATGGTGGTATTGTTTTTTCGACTTAATGATTTGACACTAAATCACAATCAAAATAGATTTGAAAATTGTATTAATGTTACGGTGATGAAATGATTGTTTGCATTAAAATAATAAAATTTGGTTACTAATGCTTATTTTTGTTGATACCTGTTCCTTTGCGCACACTAAAGTCCTTGGTGTCTAAAAAAGGTGGAAGAAAAAGTTTTTGTGGTTTCATATTTCTTCATCGAAGTTGTGTTACGGTAATGAATTTATTTCGCCAAAGTCAGAATAAAATGTTTTAAAATACCTAAAAATTATGCATAGAGGTTAAAATTTTACAGTGATAAGTAAAATTAGATTCTATTTTATAAAGAGGGTGTGTTTTTGTGTGTATACAATGTTTTTTTATTTTTGCCATGAGTTGTACCATGTTCGTGAGAATCACCCAGCCTGCGAATCCAGAGTCCTGAAATGATGACAGAATGTTTATTCAGCTGGGCTCCTCTGAAAAGTCCATGGAATTACTCAGCAGAAGGTTTGGGAGGGGTTGAGCATCAGGTTTACAAAACTTCTGCAGGCTTGTTGAGATAAGACAACCTGTCAAGGACAGTCAATGTGCCAAATTTCAGATAAACACGATTGTTTTGGGGACAAGCAGAACTTTAATGACATCTACCTTCAGGCTGTGTTGGTCCACTCGCTTCCGAAATGTCCAAATTAAAATGACCATACCAATGGAACGTAACTGAGAGAATCCCCGAGATCCAATCCATTCAGCCAAAAGTCTGGGTTCTCGAGACATGAACCAAGCCATCATGTAAGGCAGGCAGCCTGACCAGGTCCAGATAAGCCGCCGACGTCTTCATTGTGTGTTGATAGACCAGGAACCAGCCAAATCCAAAAAGCAGGAACCAGTTATCATAAATCCAATTAAATATGCGTCCTTAAGATCCACAGATGACAGCAGAGATAGACACGTCATCAAGTCTTCCAAGTCGATGAGATATCCAGCTGTGTGCATGCCAACAGGCCAAATCGGCTCGCCTACAGCCCGTCTTCTTTTTGAAGAAATGTCATCAGTTGTGTTGAGGGACCAACTGACCAAATTGAAGTCCATAGTTATGATTCGGAAGATTTTGTAGAAGAGAGGCTCTGACAGTTTCACAGACAAGACAAAGCAAAAGCAAAGCGGAGACCGAGAGGAAACGTCCGCCCTTGAGAAGAGCAAGTGTTGAAGTGATGTTGTAGGTGCACACCAGAATTAAAATTGAGAAATTGATAAATGTTCATGTTATCATGCATAGATGGGCAGATGGGAGGTTTTTCCAATTCCCCCCTCTTTACTCTGCACCGAAGAACAAAAATAATTGTTTTGTGCTCAACACCTTGTGACCTCCAGCTCAGCATCTCAGAGCTGTTTTTCCAGCTGGTTGGTTCCAGTTGGTTACCTCTGGTGTTTTACTCCTGCAGAAATTGCAAACTGAGGAGCAGAAGCAGCAGCAGAGAGAGAGAGAGGAGAAAGGAAACAGCAGTTAATGACATGCTTCCTTCCAGCTTCCACAACAGCAAAAGTCAGATTCTTTGGGTGTGGCAGGCAGGATATTGTGTATCTCCCACCAACTCACTATCACATTCCTGTAAACAAAACCAGGAGGAGACAGGAGACTTAGACAGTGTCTTCCAAGCTGAGTCATAAGAGTAAAAATAATGCTCACTGCCAAAACACTAAAAATAAAACCGCATCAGAATCATCAGCTCATGATTCAACCACGGACGGCGTAAGCCTCGAACTCAGCAGACATTTCACCGAAATCTTTAGGTTCTCTTCTGCTTTTTTCTTTTTTTAGATCAAATTTATTATCTGTTGCAACTTTAGTACGAAGTCTTCAACATACTTGTTCAATTTAAATTCAAACATACTCACACACAAGTAGAAACATAATTAAAAAACATATTAAAAAAGCCCATAATGGTGGGTCCGTCACGTTTTGCTTCACCTATTGTGTTGCCAAACAAAAGGGCAAAAACGCCCAAATAAAACGTGCCCAAATTAAATTAGATGCCATTTTTGAATCCTTTAGACTAACTTCAAAAGCTTGGTCTCTCTGTAAAAGGTTACACTGAATTTTTGTCATAAATATTGTAACTTACTAGTATATAGTAGTTCAAGATGAAACAGAAATTATTTTTAAAGATCTGAATTTTTTTATTTACCATATTTATTTATGCTTATGCATATGGAGGGATGGACTGAAAAATTATGAGGCTGCAGCATCAAATCTTACCTATAATCAGTTCAAATTTGGTAAGAATAGGGTGAAAAATGATTATTCTGAAAATATTTTTACGAGTGTAAGTCCAGACATATTTCAAAGTGTCAAAATAGTCCAACACGTCCACACAACTGGACATCAACATCTTAATACTCCTGAACACTCATTATATATCCTCTACCTTCACATAGAATTGTTGCTTCGCCTATGATCAGTACTAATGTTACATTCAAAAATACAAATTCAGTGTATTAAATACACTGAATTTCAAATGTTACTAATTGAGATTAGAATAAATGTTTTATGTTTAAATATCTGTTTTCTGCTATAGTAAATCACCCATAAGGTCCAACTTGTAATCAGGGTGGGGGCTGGAGCCCATCTCAACTGCCTTTGGCACCTTCACCTTTAGATGAAGACAGGGACAGCTGGACAGACCTCCAGTCCACCACAGGGACACAGACAAAGAGACAAACAACCATCCACACTCCCACACACCTAGAGTAATTTAGAATCACACAGAAGAGCCCCAAAAGGGATGAATACTAAGAACTTGAGTTCTCAATTGAGAGTTTTAAAGGGGACCTCAGATGTATTTTTTAAATTTTTATGGTATTTCTGTGGGATATCCAGACCCTATTCCTTCAATTTAATGCACAAAATAATTATTAGATAATCAATTATACCCTTTTTAATTCTGCCATTTTTAACTTTCGTTTTGAACGACCGGTTTCTTGAAGTCCACGCCCTTCAACGATCTGTTCACGCCCTCTGTAACAGCCAGTATCTGTAATGTGTTGTTGTTTTAAAATTAGCTCTTTTTTTATTACTCATTTGACTTACTGTTAGTGTTAGCTTAAGATAACTTACCGAAACCCGTCTGAGCGCGCCGCAGTTTGCTGCTCCTTTTAGCATGAGACCACCCGAATCCGAAGCTAATGTTAGCTTGTTCCTCTTCCGGTTTTCGCCAGCTCCGCTCGTTGCACGCGATGAGATTTTGGGAGTTATCGCTGTTCCAGTGAAGACAACACAAAGTTCACCAAGTGTCTCCCGTAAATTAATCTGTAAGGAGAAGGTCCTCTTGCTGCGAGCCTGCTGCGAGGCTGCTGCAAGGCTGTACAGTTGAAGCTCCGCTCCATCGCGCCGGAAGAGGGTCCCGTCGAACCCGGTCCTTCCGCCTGTGGTCCGCTCGTTTAATTTTTGCCGGCTGCGCGTTGGCAGCGATCGCAAATACACTAAAAATTGAACTAAAACATAAAAATAACAATTATACTTTATTTATAAAGCCATTTAAAAAAACACAGCTGCAACAAAGTGCTGTACACATGAAATTAAGAACATATAAACAAAAGATGAGATGAAATCATGAAAAACAACAGTCATGTGTTTAATACAGAAGTGGGTTGAGCCTAACCAGGGGTTGCTAGGTGAGGGGCTGGACTCAGGTTTGATCTGATTGGCTGGCGGCTTGTGACGTCAATAAATGCAGGAAGTGTGAATCCTGGTGTATTTATCAAAAATAAATAAATCTACTTAGAGTAAATAAACCACTGGGTGCATTTTTTTGGCACAAGGACTGTTTTTTTATGAAGTAAATACCCAAAGTTTAGTAAAAAAACATTAAAAAGTGAATTTTGCATGTGTGGTCCCCTTTAATCACTCATTATTATTAACTGATCATATCTGCCATGGTAAATCATTATAGAAAATTACTGTAAGAAAATTACTGTAAGGAGTCCTTAACATTCATCGTCATATATTCACATATATGTAAAATTTAATACAGGTAGTCCTCGACTTACGAACGAGTTCTGTTCCTACGCACCGTTCGTAACACGAAATTGCCGTAAGTATATATATTTTTTAAATAAATAAATGTGCTGTACTGTACAGTTACCAAGCACTTAGCCCATCCTAACAGTTTTTAAAGATGAAGGAGTGAGTTGAATTGTCTCCCTTTCACATAAAGGGAGCTAGCTCCCTTTATGTGAATGGAACCTGCTAGGGAGGAGGGAGACTCCATCTTTAAAAACTGTGTTAGGATAGGCTAAGTGCTTGGTAACTGTACAGTACTGCACATTTATTTATTTATTTAAATTATTACAGTATTGTTTTTTTAATGAAATGCGTGACGTAAGTCCGAAACGTCGTAAGTCGAGGACTACCTGTATTATTAATACTACAATTAAAGGGGAGTCATACAAATGCATATTTGTATCAAACAAATAACGTTTCGTGTCACTCGGTCCTTTTAATGAACTAAAGTTCATTAAAAGTCCATTAGCAGATGTGTGAGAGAGTGTGTGTGTGTGTCCTTGTTTATGCTACTTTGTAAGGCCCATTTTTCTAACTTATACTACATTACATGCTCCTTATGGGGCCCAAAGCCCGGGACCCATAAGATGAAGTTCCATTGGTGGGTTAGGGATTACGTTTAGGACTAAGGTGTGAATTGAGGATGTGTTAAGGGTTAGGGTAAAGTATTGGTAATGGTTAGGTTTAGGGTAAACAACAGGGTTAGGCTACAGAAATTAATGAAAAATGAATGGAAGTCAATGCAATGGCCCCATAAAGATAGCAAAACAAATGTGTGTGTGAGTGAGTGAGAGTGAGAGAGAGAGATATACACTCACACCTGCCTCCACCCTCATTTGCTCCACCCTGGGCCCATGAGCAAGGCCCTTAACCCCCACCATCTGCTCCCAAAAACAGGTCTCTCTTGAACATGCCTCACTGTCATGAAAATGGGACAAAATGAAACATGACCATTCAGACTATAGCAGCTTTAAAAAATGTCAGCTATGGCTCCTTTTGGTCCCTCGTTTTGCTCAATAATATATTTATCCCACTTTATGGATTGACCAGAACCAGATGCAGAGGTTCTGATGAGTCTCGGCATTCTAGTAATCAGCACCAGAGTGAATGAAGCAACTAAACGTGCCAAGATTGAGCATTTCTTCACTTTGGCCTCACAAACATCTATAGTTTTAAGGACAGGTGTGAAAAACTCTCACACCTGAGTAGTAACAGCTGATGTTCCCACATTTCGATCCAGATTTCCACCAAGACAAACGGTTGCTATGAGGAAGAAAATGTCCAGATCAGAAGTAGCAAACATTCTCACAAGCATTGTTGCCATGTCTGCTTATTGTAAGTGACTTTGGGCTTTTTTTTTTTTTTTTAAGTCGCTTACAAACTTTGTGAGTCGCGAGGTGCGGTTTTTGGGCTTGTTTTTCTGTCCGAGTGAAAGCAATATACGAGTGGTAGGTAGTTTGTCCCTTCACGCTCCCCTTCCATGGATGTTATGTCCAGGCGGATGTTACGTTCAAGTGCGGTTGGTGCCACGCGACAGGCTGATGATTTTCAGCGGTAAAAACAATAACGCAAGTAATGCTGATTATCAGAGCTTGAGCAGAATACTGACAACGTCTTTTAAGTTTCCTTGCACTTTCCCATCATGCTTAGCGTTTTTTTTTTTTTTCCAACTGCACCATGAGTAAGAAGGACATGTGTGTGGTATAGACTTGCCTCTTGTGTGCTGTTAAAGTCAGTGAGTTTCCTGTTGTAAGGCTTAAGTCAGAGTCAGAGAGTCTTTATTGTCATTTGCACCGCATGTGGTACATGTGATGAAACGAGATTATGTACACAGGGTCCCAGTTACATCCAACAACAAATGCAAGAGAAAAACAGTAATAACATCTAGGATTAACTAAGAAAAACATCAACTAGTAATACACTACTAAGCCCTAATGTAGTGGAAAAACATTATAAACAGCAGCACGAACATGAGTCTGTCTTAAGAATGTACTGTATTCATTGGGTTTAACTCACACAATGTTAAGATGGCAGTCACAGAATGTGATGGAGCACAAGTGCTCTTTGAAGTTGGATCGGAAATATCGGCAGGTTGGATCCGATATCCGATACTTACATTATGCTGGTATCGGATACCGATACTGGATCTGACCCATCCCTACTTTTAATCAGTTTTCAGTTAATAATAATAATAATAATAATAATAATAATAATGTCTATTCCTGTCATCTGCGTATGTTCCCATACACAGACGAAATTCGTCTCTGCATTTAACCCAACCACCTACCAGGTGGTGCAGTGAGCAGCCCGAAAGCGCCCGGGGAGCTGGAGAAATAGGTGTGCACTCATAGACACCCCAAGCTGGGTAGTGGCCGGGGCGCGAACCCGCGACCTTCGGATCCGTAGTCAAAAGCCCTGCCACTAGACCATCTTGGCTCCTTCAAATTAATTCAATCCAAATCTATAAGTCACAAAATGTCACCAAAATCACTCTGTCCCTCTAAAATCTTTCAGAAAAATCGCAAGTGTATTGAATTGTATGTTTGCTGAATATCGCAATATATATCGTATCGTGAGCAGAATATTGTGCATTGTGACGTGAGATTATTGTATCACTACAGCTCTAGTGTTTAGTGTGATTAGTTTAGTCAGTTTTAGTGTGTTTGAGTCAAAAACAATGAGACTGTTTTTGAACTCAAGATCAGCAGAGCTGCAGACCCAGAGGAGGATGGAACCACAGAGTCAGAACCTCAGACAGAGGAGAGGATCATGAAGGAGAAAACAGTCTGAGTCAGACACAGAGGACTTTGTTGATGAAGAGGGTGATCATGACTTGTTTTAGAAGAGGAAGAGTGGACTGAGCCCCACTAGGAGGTCTGACTCTGAGCAGGGGAGAGGGTCCAGATCATCTGACTGGTCCAACAGAACCAAGCATCAGTTCTGAACTCTGGAGAACAGAGGAGGATGAGGATGTTGACCCAGAAGGAGTACTAGTGGAGAGAAAATACCTGTTTTTAAATTACCGTAAAAAATAACAATTTTGCCAATTAATAAAAACTGTAATGTAGTTTTTAAAGGACAACACCCACCGTGACAGTAACAATTCACCATATTGGACAATTACTGTAGTAGAATATGATGTCTATTTTCATTTTTGCATTTGGGCCAGGCGAGTATAAAAAATAAAAAAAACGGATTCCCGGAGACCTCCGGAAACTCCGCCGAAGTCTGGAGTGACGTCAATACAGGCTCCACTCAGAAGGCAGGAGTGAGTTCGCGATGGAGGTTTATGAGAGTGAGAGCCGCGCTCAGAATATGATAGACATCAGTGAGCGACCACAGGATTAATCAACAGGCAGATTTATTAACAAGGGAATATTAAAAATGTTTTGCTTTTTTTTCTCCTCTCTCTCTCTGAGCATTGGAGGTGGTGGTGTTTCTGCGCGCGCTGATCACTGTAGCCAGCTGTTCAATAATTACTGAGGAAATATTAAAAATGACAACTTGTACAGCTCCACGCCACGTTTGGAGCAGCGCTCCGGCTTCATTTCTGAACAAGTTTATTTGAGCGGGACCTACCCACATTCACCTGTTGTCTTATGAATGACCCGAGGAGGATTAAATGGCAGGACCAGTAGCACTGGTCTGTGCGGGAATAGCGCGGGTTTGACTTATGAAAGGGGTAAAAAGCCGAGCCGACTTCATGAGGAAATTAATGAATTTGTACGAGCGAGCGAATTAAATAGTGTCCTACGTGGATGTGCGACCTCTAAATATTTCCTGGTGCAGTTGTGGGTACAGCTGGACCAGCGCTCTGTTTTTATTTATTTTTTAGAACTTTTTAACACCGCTGCAATAATGAAGCTACGTTGATGCATGCTTGTTATAACTCCGCATGCATTCAAGGCGGAAACTTCAGTGACGTCAATGCCCATATATGGAGAGGGGCAGATCTTCCCGGAGCTGCTGCTAAAAACAGCTGAAAAAACATGAAATAACACATTTAGCGTTATTTCTGTACAATATAAATAAACACTCCTGTTTCATTATTTAATTAACTACTAAATATTAATGGCGATGCAATTTGAAAACATGGTGGGTCATGTCCTTTAAACAAAAAACTTGTTTTAAAAATGAAAAAATAAATATTTTTATTTCAGACCAAGTCTTAAAGCTTCAGTATGTACCGGTAGCTTTTTTTATAAACATATTTCTTCACTCTGTCACTACCTCCTGACAGACTGATGTTAGCCAGGTAATCTCTGAAAAAATTAAAAAAAAATATTGTTCCCTTGCTTCTCCAGGTGGTAAATAAGCATTTCTAAAAAGAAAAGGTGACACGCCATTTTCCAGCCAATAAAAACAGAGCTTGAATTTGATTTACAGCAGACTATGGGAGAGCAGAGCCATATATGGCTCTGAGGGGGAGGGATCAGAATGCTTTACCTGTTGAAAATATTTCTAAGTGCTGCAGTTCTACAGAAACTGCAGACTGCACCTTTAAAGACTCACTAGTTTTTTTCTTCTTTTTTCGGCTTCTCCCTTCGTCAGGGGTCACCACAGCGAACTAGTCACACGAAGACTTAGCTTTTTTTTTTACGCCGGATGTCCTTCCTGACACAACCACAGACCACCGAGCTACCACAGTCCTCTGTGTGGGGCAGAGAGCTGATATCTAGGGTTCCCAGGGAAGCAGATGGTGTGGGTTAAGAACCTTGCTCAAGGGCCCAGAGTGGGGCAGATGAGGGTGGAGACAGGTGTGACTGCTTCACTTATCCCACCCACATTTTGATGTTGTCGGTACCGGGGCTTGAACCGGCAACCTTCCGATCACAAGCTCACCTTCTTAACCTCTGTGCTACCACTCCCACATCCTGTTTTTTGTGATTTAAAACTAGTATTTTAAGCAGTTAAATAAAGTGGTTAATTTCCCTTTGAGGAACATGAATAGTCAAAGTTAAAGGTTGAAATTATTCAAATGTTCATAATACAATATGATGCTTTAGATGTGGGTCAGATTTCATGATCTTGTTTGTAGTTACAGAAAACAAAGTGAAGTTTTTGAGCTGAAACTGCAGCAACATAAAGAATAAAGATCAATTCATTGTGAAATAATTATGTACTGTATTAGGTTCTTGAAAATATATGTTAACTCACTCTACAAAACTGATACTGCTGATTATGACTTCATAATTATTTTCATGCCTTTAATGAATGTAAGACATTTTCATCAGTGATTAAAGTCTGCGTTCACCAACATCTACCAGTATGTGTTGATGTTGGGAAATGACTCCAGTCTCCTACTCAAAAAGTTATTGAGAAGGCTGGATACGTCTTAAATTATGGATTACAGCCTTTAAAAAAAGGTTGATCACTTACTTATAATATATGAAGTTATCAATAGAAAAATTACCTTGAAAAGAAAAGAATGCTTTAGTTCTAAAACTGTAATGAAATAAACATGTCTGTGTAATTCAGATTCACTGCGTTTTGGAATAATAAATAAAAATTAATTAATTAAAAAAACAGAAACTGACCAGCTGCCCACTAGTGTTTATCATCACAGATAATAATAATAATAATAATAATAATAATAATGAATTCCATTTATAATGCACTTTTCATTAATAAAAATCTCAAAGTGCTCCAGATTATAATCGCAGATCTCTGAATCAGAATCAAAGTGCATCAAACAAACCCAAGATAATGTCCAAGTCCAGAGTGGACCCGTCTGTCTCCACTGAACAATAAGAAGACAAGACCGAGCTTTGTTCCGTGCACAGAGCATGTAACGTTTACCGCACAGCTGGACACTAACACAGAGCTAACCCCAGCTACATCTGGATGGGCAGAGGCTAAGAGCAGACTGTAAAAAATTATACTGTACGGTAGGGCTGGGCGATATGGAAAAAATCATATATCACGATATGGACTTTTTTATATCACGAAAGCGATATATATCACGATATAAAAAAAACTTTGGTCCAAATTTTTCCTGTACACACACACACACACACACATCGTGTTGTAAATATACAACACGATGTGTGTGTGTGTACAGGAAAAATTTGGACCAAAGTTTTTTTTATTTTATTTATTTTATTTTACTACAGATACAGTTACAATTATAAGAATGTGAACAAAAAGAACAAGGAAATTTGGACCAAAGTAGAAACTTTGGTCCAACTTTGGACCTACAGTACAACTTTGGTCCAACTTTGGACCTACAGTACAACTTTGGTCCAACTTTGGACCTACAGTACAACTTTGGTCCAACTTTGGACCTACAGTACAACTTTGGTCCAACTTTGGACCTACAGTACAACTTTGGTCCAACTTTGGACCTACAGTACAACTTTGGTCCAACTTTGGACCTACAGTACAACTTTGGTCCAACTTTGGACCTACAGTACAACTTTGGTCCAACTTTGGACCTACAGTACAACTTTGGTCCAACTTTGGACCTACAGTACAACTTTGGTCCAACTTTGGACCTACAGTACTTTGGTCCAACTTTGGACCTACAGTACAACTTTGGTCCAACTTTGGACCTACAGTACAACTTTGGTCCAACTTTGGACCTACAGTACTTTGGTCCAAATTTTTCCTGCAGGTGGCGGTAAAACAAGAATGCTAATAAAACCCACGAAGAAGAAATCCGCTCTGACTGGAATCTGGAGTAAACAAGGCAAAGAAACAGAAAAGAGAAAACGTTGCGTTTGATTCCGGTTCTGTTGTGTCTCTGGTCTGTTTTGTATTGGTTAACTGGACCCGAGTTCGGACTCGGTTGAACTTCGTGTCCTCTGGACCCATTTTGTCTCAGAGTTTCAGCGGAGCTAAATAATGGAAGCTAACAAGGTGAGCTTCCCCCTCTTTTTGGTAAAAGTTCTTCTTCTTGGGCTGCCTGCGCAGCTGTTTCTCCATGTTGTGACACCCATAGATATCTGGTGACACCGGCTTCATGCCGGCTGCGTCTCTGTTGAACTCGAGTTTAACAACGTAAAGCATGTGTCGCAAACCCGCGCGTGCGTCAAACATAAAGCAGCGCCGTCATCTCGCAAAACCACAATATGAAGCTTCTTTGCGACCGTTATTTTTTTATTCTTATTTATCACGATAGAGACGATAGAAGGAAAGTAGCACGATAGACACGTTTCTATCGTCCCCACGATATATATCGTCATATCGCACAGCCCTACTGTACGGAGAAAATAGTGACAATGTCAAAACATACAGCACAGAGTTCAGTTGTTACAAGAACATTGTCCGGTTATTTTAGAAGCTGGTTGCCATCTGACTCACATCGCTATGACAGCTGTCTAAGACAGGTAAGATACTGACTCATCTTTACCTTCAATTTACCAGGTTACCTACACAACTCTTTTCTTAGAGCGTTCCTCAGCGAGCGTCTTTAACTGTGCTGCCTTCATTCTCCCTGCACAGCTCAAGTTCACATGTTTGTATTTACACAGGCAAGTGGCTGCAGCTGGACCTGACACTCGTCTGCGCTTCTGACAATCACACAACTCCCGTTCCAACAACAACCACAACACCTTGCTCATTTCATCAGCAGCAGCAGCTAGCTGTAGCACAGGGATGTCACCTGAACTAAAACAGCTGTAGCTGTGAGTGTAACCAGGCGGAGTCGGGTCCTCTGGACGGATTCTTCTTCGCTGAAACGTTTTGTCTTTTGTCCACAGACGTCTTCAGTCTGACGAGCTGCAATGAACTCAGTCTTATAAATTACACCTTCTCACAGTGGATCAACAAGTTTCCTGCAGACAGCCTAAACTAGCTGTTCACACGATCAAGGACTACCAGCCTAACGATGGACCGTTAGTGCCCTGGTGGCTGCTTGTTGTTCACAGAGGGCTGAGTGATACTAGCTTCACTCCTCTCTCAAACCATTGTTCCTCTCTATCAAGGATGTGAACATCTTCATCCCTGAAAGAGTGACCTCTGACCTGGAGATGAGTGTAGACTGCAGAGTCCTGACCTGATGATGTTGATCTTCTGTGCTGGTCCATCCTTTTGGCCAGTGGCTGTTTAGTTTCCCCGATATAAGACTGATCACCCTCCTGACACTGAACAGCATACACAATATTACTCTGTTTGTGCCGGGGGACTGGATCTTTGGGATGAACCAGTCTTTAATGTATTTTGGGGTTTAAAAACCACTGGGACGTTATTCGCAGGACGTGAAATTACCAGAGGTGTCATGAAGGTACGAGTCAACCGTCTCGTCAGTGCCGACGTGCACATTCTGCGTGTGCGTTCACAGTGATGCGTGATGTACAAAACTCTCCCTCGTGTTATTGCATTTTTCACCGACCTCCCCCACCCCCCAGGGGTTTGTTGCCTCTCTGAAGTCACACTACGACATTACTCTTTCACCATGTTTCTGATGGTGAATCCAGATGTTTCTTTATGCAGCCCATTGGTGATGAAACACCTGCTTCAGTTCAACAAGCTTAAAAAGGACATGTGGGCTCACAGCACTCAGTCGAGGGCAGAAAGCACTAAAATACATTTAGTCAAACCTGACAGACTTTCAAGACGGTTAAATGTTGACATTAGCCCCTTTCATAAGTCAGATCCGCGCAATTCCCGCACAGACCAGTCCGGCTTTAATCCTCCCCGGGTCATTCATAAGACCACAGTTGAAGGTGGGCAGGTCCCGCTCACATGAACGTGTTCATAATTGAACCTGCAGCGCGGATCCAAAAAGGCGTGGAGCAGAACTCAGCTGAGCATGAACTGGACCGCAACGTATTTGTTGTGGGACAGACGTCAGACGTTCACAAGTTGTCGTTTCGTGTCATTTTTAATATTCCCTCGTTAATAAATCTGCCTGTTGATTAATCCTGCGGTCGCTCACTGATATCATCATATTCTGAGCGTGGATCCGCGGGTTGCATTCACAAGTGTGTCTGCCCGGCTCGGATCCGGCCCTGACACTACCTCTAGTGGCGGATCAGGGGCGTATCAAGAGGCGAGTAAAATAAAAATAAATAAAAATAAATGTCACATTTTTGTCATTTGTGTATGTTCCCATACTTGACAGACGAAATTGGTCTCTGCATTTAACTCAACCACCACCAGGTGGTACAGTGAGCAGCCGTAGTCAGCGCCCGGGGAGCTGGGGAAAATAGATGTGCACTCATAGACACCCCAAGGTGTGCCGTGGCCGGGGTCCGAACCTGGGTCCTTCGGATCCCAAGTCCGATTCCCCTGCCACTACACCATCTTGGCCCCTTTCAAAATGTACTCGCCTCTGCACCTTCGTGTTGTTTTCTGAATGCTCGTTGGAGGACCGAACACGCATCAGGGCCGGACTGAGCCGTCTTATGAAAGGGGCTAATGTGTTTTATGAACATGCCTGTTTCACATGACGGTTCTGGGTCATACAGTTTACAGTTAATAATTACAGTAATTGTTTATACAGGCAGCTGATGTAAAGCACATTTCCTACTTCTTCTGACACTTTCATCCAATTAACTCAAGAAATAAGGAAGTTCTGCTGATTTGTTGTTCGTTGCTGGTTTGTTTGGTTTTTTCACTGTAAAACCTTGGGGGGGCGGGGGAGTAATTTTACCAAAACTACTTCATTTCTTCACCGGTCCAGAGAATCTTGGTGTCAAATCTCTTTGTTTTTCCAAGCTCTGCTGACGACAATTATTAAAAGTGATCCGTGATCACTTTGGAGCCTGGATCTGTTTTAAGATGACAACGATCCACTGGTGTTGGTCCCGTTCAGACCATCAACAGCTGGGGGGGACATCCACACACACAACTCACAACTCCACTTCACAAGAGCCCAACGATCGCTTTAAAACCAGTCCAGGACAAACACTTTACAGCCTGTGTGTCCTGACCAGACCAGGAGTCCAGCGAACAGCTGCTGAGCGGCTCGGTTCTGGTTCTGCTGGGTCAGGGAGGCCTCCATCAGTCCCAGGTGGAGCAGCACTCACAACAAAGGCTCTTTGTGTGGTGGTGGGGCAGGTGGAACTGGAAGGACTGGGAGTCTGGACCCGGGTCACACCAGAGTGCAACATTTCACTTTCACTGAGTTCCTCCTCTGTCTTCAGACAGATGTGTGCAGCTGTTACTGGACGGGTTCCTCCCGACCCCCCTGCTTCTCCACTCTGTGACACACCTGTCGGGAGACACACCTTGCAGAAAGGTAGTTCCGTCATTATGCAACCGTGCTGGCAGCAGCTCTCACATGATGAACACTGTTCGACTCTGTCTTCATGTTTGGACCCACAACACACCGGGTCCACCGGAACACTAAACTAACGTGGCTTCATGCAGCATGGAAGTATACTGTATGTGTACAGAAACACCTGTGGAGAGCTGCGGCCTCCCCCCGCGGCCACACCGCGGACCCACCTGCTTCAAACGGCCGCCGCTCCGCTCCGGACCCGGGCCTTCCTCCGCTCCTCCTCACAGACAATGAAAGATGAGTCCACAGGGACCGGTCCCGGTGGGTCCGAGCCGGAGAGTCCGGGACTTTGTGGGTTCAGAACTCCAGCAGAACCCGCAGCGTTGCTGCTGCCGCTTCGGTGCTTCCTGTTCAGCTAAACTTCACTAGCTCCGCCCACATGGTGCGTTCAAGTGCAGCTCCGTGGCTCCGATATTACACCATCTGCCTTTTACAATGATTTTCATTCATTCGTTCAACCTTTATTTATACAGGCTGGTGTCATTGAGTCACGAGGACCCGTTTACAGGAGGGAACGTGCTAATACAAGTTTTAGAACTACAAAAACTAATTGATAATAGATAGATAATTGCCTGGAGGAAATAAGGGCATGGATGAATCAGAACTTCTTCAATTAAACTGCTCCAAGACTGAGGCCATACTGATTGGCACCCCTCACCAGGTACAAACATCTGGGTGATTCTTTTTTTGGGGCAACATTCATGTCCGCATGTTTCTCTTACCCTGATTTTTTTCTAAAATGTGCCAAATATTTACAACAAAGTATTTTAATTATACACTTAGATGTTTGCCATCATTCAAATATAAATGAAATGCATTTAAAATATTATTTTGTACTTTACACACCTTTTTGGTGACATAGATGGTCAATTTTATTGTGTCCGCAGTGCAGTGTAAAATATTTCCTCAATAAGTTTAAACAATAAAATTAAATTAAAAAAGAAATTTCTTCAATAATTTGATTGACTGGACTAAACCTTATTTTATTATGAAACTGAATCTGTTGAAACTATTTTTTTTATTTGATATTTTCTTGATATTATACATGTCCCAGTAGTAACTTTCCACCCTGTTAGAATGTTTCCTTTTTGCCCTCAAAAGACTACAATTCCATAAAAGCCATTTACAAGAAGAAGACATCAACTGGTTTTGGAGGGAATTCAACCATGGAAAACAAGTTAAGCTTCATCTGTCACTCTCTCCTTACTTTTTTTAATCTTAAATATATTAAACCTGTATGAGTCAACCTTAAAGTTCCACCCTGTTAAGATAAATTGTGGGAAATGTTTATTTGGTAGAATTTAAAAAACAACATATTAGATTTAGTCATTAAAGGTTTGCTATTCTGTTGAAGGTTAGCTAGCTAAATGTTGACCACATAAAGAGCTACAGCTAGATTAGCTAAAAAAATTCCACCCTGTTATGTTCCACCCTGTTAGGTTTATGAACCAAACAAGGTGTAACAAGGACCTAACAGGGTGGAAATTCAGGTAAAACGTAATCACATATACATGTAATTATTACTTTACCTGTAATTATTATTTTATCCAGCCCTGAGCTTGACCATTATTAATTTCTTATTGCTAAACATGTCAGTGATGTAACAAAATATTTAAAACTTAAAATATTACTCTTTTTATTTTCAAAAGTCCTGAAGCCAAAATGTTGCCGCAAAAAAAGAATCACCCATCTACTATAACAACAATTTCCTTTTCTGGACAAGACATCCCCCTCTCCACCTCTGTTACTAATCTTGGAATAAAAATGGACTCTCATCTTACATTTGAAAATCACATTAAGCTTCTGTTTAAAACTTGCTTCTTCCATCTTCGAAACATCTCCAGACTTCGCCCATCCCTAACTTTTTCTGATGCTGAGAAGCTCGTCCATGCTTTTGTCTCCTCCAGGCTCGACTACTGCAACTCCCTGTTTATTGGAATCCCTGGCAAATACCTTCAGAAGCTTCAATATATTCAAAACAGTGCAGCAAGGATTTTGTTGAGAGCTCGTAAATTTGAACATATTACACCCATTCTCCATAACCTCCATTGGCTTCCTGTCACCTACAGAATTCAGTACAAAACTGCTCTCATTACACACCAATGCTTACACGGAACTTCACCTGATTATCTAAAGGACATTCTTGCACCATATTCATCCACCCGGTCTCTACGATCACAGAACAGTAATCTACTTCACATTCCACGTTAAGGACCATGGGAGACCGGGCATTCTGTGTGGCTGCCCCCCGCCTATGGAACTCCCTCCCTGACTACCTGAGAGCTCCACAGTCACTGGTTGACTTCAAAAACGGCTTAAAGACTTTTCTTTTTAAGCAAGCCTATTCTGCCTCCACATGATTTTATCTTTGATCTTGGTTGATATTATTATTGATTTTACTTGATTTTATCACTTGTTTTATTTATTTATTTATTTATTTTTTAAGCAGGCCTATTCTGCCTCCACATGATTCTGTCATCATTATTGATTTTACTTGATTTTATCACTTGTTTTATTGTTGTAGCACTTTGAGATTTTTATTAATGAAAAGTGCGATATAAATTGAATTTTTATTATTATTATTATTATTATTATTATTATTATTATTATTATTATTATTATTATTATTATTATAAGGAAAAACGTTTGTAAGCTCAATCATCCAGATAGATAACAACAAAGATTAAATTATCTGGACCAGTTTCTTTAACTTTCTTTTCTTTTTGGCGCTGCCCCTTTGCACATAGGTTCTGGTCAGAGTTTAGCAGGTTTATTAATGACCATATTTTAAATAATTTTTCATTATGCTGGGAAAATGTTTTATTTTGTTTCTATAAATTCCAGCAAGGATGCTAAACATTTCTTTATAATAAACCTGTTAATCCTCTTTGCTAAATTTTATATTCATAAATGTAAATTTGCTAATAAAACACCTTGTTTCTCTCTTTTTGTTAAAGAAATGGAACTGTATATTAAATCAATAACAGATTCTACAAATGAAAAGGCTCTAAGGACAATTTCAATATGTACATCTTTGCATGTTCTTATCTAATTATCACCCCTGGCTGTTTGTTTGTGTGGTTGTTATATTGTGTTGTAAACTTCATTCTCTTGTTTTGATGTATCCATCCATCCATCCATCCATTTTCTTCCGCTTATCCGGGGTCGGGTCGCGGGGGTAGCAGCCTAAGTAGGGAGGCCCAGACTTCCCTCTCCCCAGCCACATGGAGCAGCTCCTCTGGGGAATCCCAAGGCGTTCCCAGGCCAGCCGAGAAACATAGTCCCTCCAGCGTGTCCTGGGTCTTCCTCTGGGTCTCCTCCCGGTGGGACATGCCCGGAACACCTCACCAGGGAGGCGTCCAGGAGGCATCCTAACCAGATGCCCGAGCCACCTCAACTGGCTCCTCTCGATGTGGAGTATGGAGATGTGTGATGTATACTTGTTTTGCTTAAATAAAGTTCTTAAAAAAAACTTCTTTTTTTTAATTAAATTTATTCATTTTAAAATATAACACAAAATAAAATCACAAATGTGACAATACAATATCAAGAAATAAAATGAAGGGTGGCAGAATGAAGAAAAAATCTTATATCTGCCCCCCTTTTTACTTCTTTTTATTGCACATTTATGCCAAAGCAAGTTCCTAGTCAGTGAATGTTATTCTTTGACAATGGCAATAATAAACTGATTCTGATTCTATCTAAAAGTCAGTTCAAACCAAAAAAATCATCAACAAGTAACAGAATAGAAATAACTCATAATTATTAAATTACAAAATAACACTCAATAACCTTTTTTTGTTGTTAATTTATAAAGAGTTGATAAATGAGTTATTTTCATAGTACAGTAGTCTGCTCCTGAGCTCATTCCTTTTGTAAAATTTACTTCATAAATAGACAAACAGTAAAATGTTGGGATAGTTCAGCTACTGGGGCTGTACAGAAAACAGCACCGTGGCGCAGTTGGTAGAGCTGCCGCCTCTCAGTTAAAAGGTTGCAGGTTCAAATCCCTGCAGGGAGGTGAGGGGGATTCTGGGTGGAGCCGGCATGCTCTATCTGTGCATGTGGGCTTTCTCTACTCCAGCTTCCTCCCACTGGTAACGAAATGGTTGTTTGTCTCATGTGGCTCTATGTGGACAGGACTTATGACGTGTCCCTGGTGAAATTAGAGTCAGGTGTTTTGGAGGGTGTCCCCTCCACCTCTTGCACAGCAACTGCTGAATATGGCCATCAATGTCCCCCCATGACCCAAAAAAGAAAAAGCAGGTAAAAGAAAATCTCTGTATCTACTTGTGTATACATACAGAGTTGAAGCTGTGCTGCAAGGAGGGGCCGGGGGGCCGGGTTGGTGGGTACAACTTTTATTATGCGAGTTTAATCATTTTTATTATCTGACTGTATGATTGTTTTGTTGTGTATACAGCACTTTGGTCCTGTGCGTGTTTAAAGTGCTCCATAAATAAAGCTGGTATGATCGATAGATAGACAGACAGACACCAGAAGGGCTAAAATTAACAGCAAAATCCCTAAAAAGTAGCTGAAAAAAGCCGAGCTTTGCTGAAAGTAGCAGAAAGCAGCTGAAAAAGGAACAAAAAAGCAGAAAAGAACCTGAAAAAACTA
>JBBPBX010008946.1:29224-61227 GCA_038048925.1 Garcialebias charrua
GGGAGGACACTGCCTTCGACCTGGGGAGGACCGGGGGGGTTCTGGGGGATGTCTGCTGGAGGCGGCATGCAGGCCCTTGGGTGGTCGGGGGCAGCGGCCGTGGGTCGTTGGTCGGTGACCCGACGGGGCGCCGGGCTATGGGCTGGCTTGCGCTCTGGTGCCCGGCCCTGGCCGGGGGCCCTCGGCTCGCTGGTGGGCTGGGGGTTCATGTGCTAGGGGGTTGGGTGTCTAGGGACGTGACTAGTGGCCCATGGGAGGGGGCAGTGTGACCCAGCATGTGTGTCTAGTGTGTTATGTGTTCTGAAAGATGTTAGAGTGAAGGGTGGGTGTAGTATTTCTTCTGGGGTGGGGACTAAGTAGATGTCCTTGATGATGGTCTGGGACTATGCATGGCCGGTGTGCTGCTGTTTGGGGCCCGCTCTCAGTGCTTCCTGGCTCTGTCGGTGGTTGAGCGGGCGCTCTTGGCCGTGTCGTCCATGTGGGATCTTGTGTCCTCTTGGGCGGCGGGCTGACTGCGGTTCGTAGGGGTCTGGGCAACCCTGGTGGATGTGGGCTGTTGGTTGTGGTGTTGGCGGCCCTCAGGGCCGTGTCCCTCTCTGGTCTTTGGCTCAATGGCCTGGCGGTCGGAGAGGTGTTTTCTTGCCTCGCTCATGGGGTGGACCTTGGCGAAATGGAGGGGGGGGGGGTTGTAGGGTCAGCGGGGGAGCTGACTCGCTGCGGGAGCATTGTTCCTGCAGATATTTTCTCCCCATCCCTCACCACGCACCTCCGCCCTCTTCATCTCAAATTAATACATGTAGGGATTTTGAGACTCGGGTGCAGTGGTGGAGAAAGTACTCAAGCACTGTACTTAAGTAAAAGTACAAATAAACAGACAAAAATGTACTCTAGTAAAAGTAGAAGTACCATATTAATATTTTTACTTAAGTAAAAGTAAATAAGTACTTGCTTTTAAAAATACTTAAAGTATTAAAGTAAAAGTACTTGCTGAATGTATTAACTAATGCAATGGTCTACAATACCATTAAGTGTGCATACTGTATGCATATTTTCTGTAATACATTAATAGTGTTGAGCCATTTTAATGAACAATGCTGCAGATAATGCATGTTTTTATTGTGTTTACTCTGTGACACAGTTCACACTTGGACTTTTGATTCTGTGTGTCTGAATTTCAGTGATGAGTTAAATACCATTAAGCAAAATAAGAAAGAGGAATGATTACACGGCCGTGGCGTAGTGGTAATGGCAGTCGTCTCCCGATCGGAAGGTTGGCGGTTCGAATCCCGGTTCCCCACACCATGTGCTGTTGTGTCCTTGGGCAAGACACTTAACCCCGAGTTGCTCCCGGTAGGACTGGAAAGCACCTTGCATGGTAGTCTGCCGCTACCGGTGTATGAATGTGTGTAGCATTCAATGTGTGTAGCGCTTTGAGATTTTCACTAATGAAAAGTGCGTTATAAATTGAATTCATTATTATTATTATTATACCTTTGAAAGCTTTTATTTAACATAAAATAAAACCGATGTGTCATTTTAACTGCAGTAAACACACTTATGGGGAGTGGTGGCGCAGAGGTTAAGAAGGTGAGCTTGTGATCGGAAGATCGCCGGTTCAAGCCCCGGTACCGACAACAGCAAAAAGATGTGGGTGGGACAGGTGAAGCGGTCACACCTGTCTCCACCCTCATCTGCCCCACTCTGGGCCCTTGAGCAAGGCCCTTAACCCACACCATCTGCTCCCCCGGGAACCCTAAATATCAGCTCTCTGCTCCACACAGAGAGCTGTGGTAGCCCGGTGGTCTGTGGTTGTGTCAGGAAGGGCATCCGGCGTAAAAACAATTGCCAAGTCTTCATGCGACTAGTTCGCTGTGGTGACCCCTAACGAAGGGAGAAGCCGAAAGAAAAAAACAAAAAAAAAAACACTTAAAGCAGGACTAAACCCCGGTCTAAAAACGTGTTTACGGTGACCCCTATGGGGCTGAACAGAGGAATTGCACCTTAATTTTCTTATTGTTCAAGGACGTTCACTCTGACGTGTCTTGTACACTCTGACATCACAAAGGTGGTTCAAGCAGAGCCAATCCCCTGCAGAGATGAGAAGGTCCTGCAGCATTCATACCTTATATGGAAGTGCCACATTTCACTCCTGACAAACGGTTTTACTTTTCATTTTTATCCATTTTTGTAAGCCTTTGGTTTTGGATGGAATGGGTGGAATAGATAAATACATCTACATGTTTACTTTGTTGTTGCTTGGTGTATGTTGTTGGCTAGAGGTTTAATTTGTTTTAGGTTGTTGCTGGTGGAGGCGTGAACAAAAGCACAACTCTACCTCCTCCCCTCCTTGTCTCTCGACACGCCCATTTTCAGGGAGATTTTCAAACTGCTTCAGGGGGAAGAGGTACTTTCTCAGCCTGTGTTTAGTCGCACTTTAAGTAAAAGTTGTCTGTTTGAAAAAAGGAGCATTAGACACAACTAACAAAGGAATAGATCACTTCAACTCGTTTGTCATCAACTCTAGTTAAAATATTGTCTAGTCCAGTGTTTTTCAACCTTTTTTGAGCCAAGGCACAGTGTTTTCATTGAAAAAATCCCGAGGCACACCACCAACCAAAATTGTAAACAAAGATACTCTGTATCCGCCTATATTAAATATATAGTCATTCTTATCAAAGTGTCTTGAATCGGAATGAAATAAACACAAAAATGTATTTTTTATCATGTTTTATATTTCTTATTTCAAATTGCACTTAACATGAAATTGCACTTAACATGCCTTAAAATAAACCTGAACAGTGCCACAAATTGTGGTCTTAAAATTAAAGAGGATGAAATTGCACTTAACATGCCTTCAAATACACCTGAACAGTGCCACAACAATATGGTCTTAAAATTAAAGAGGATGAAATTGCACTTAACATGCCTTCAAATACACCTGAACAGTGCCACAACAATATGGTGTTAAAATTAAAGAGGATGAAATTGTACTTAACATGCCTTCAAATAAACCTGAACAGTGCTACCATTCTCTCTACATTTTACTCACTTAGTGTGAAACCTGTGCCTGTTTGGATGAACACAAAGCTGATATTCTGGCAGGAATTGAAGAAAGACACACACAAAGCTCTTCCTCAACAGCTCTCAGTCTCTCTCTGTTTTTAGTTTTTATGGCAGTTAGGCTGGAGAAGCTCACTTCACACAGATATGTTCAACCAAAAACTGTCCAAAGGAAGATCAGCAAAGCTCAGCTTTAAACCACGATTTTGTCTCAGTTCAGTTAGTTCTTCCTGCTCCTGTAAAGTCATGTTCCTGCCAACAACTGCTGAGCTGTATGGGTCCCTAACAAAGTCATAGCATACCTGAACTGATGACTCAAGAGATGTAAGCCTCGCTGTACAGTCTCACGTTCACGGTTTCTGCCTTCTTCTGATTTCCACTTGGGCCTTCATCTGGGTCCTAATTTTGTCCAGGGACCAGACCGGATTTACTATTTTTTCTTTTGAAAAAGTTTTCCATCGCTGTTTGTTTGAGAAGGTCCTCACTGTTTGTTTTGCTCACTGCTACACGTCACGTTCATGCGCCGCTACTTCTCTTGTTTTAATGTGCGACGCTATGCTCCATACTGCCACCTATCGCGCGGTAAGGAAATTACACCAGTTAATAAAAATTTCATAATTTACTAATTTTACACGGCACACCAGACGATCTCTCGCGGCACACTGCTGTTCCGCGGCACAGTGGTTGAAAAACACTGGTCTAGTCAATCTTGTAATGGATCAACAATGAACAAGCTACTTTAACTTCCTGACAACATTTTCAAAACTTGGACCTGAGTGTCGAGACATTTGGAGAAATCTCTTGTCTCCTAACATCCCATGAACTGACACATTTTAATATTGCAGCAAGAATTTCTTGTTCAAGTTCAGAAGAAGTTGGTTTTCAAAGTTTTTGAGTCCATGTCAGGGAGAGATAATCTGTCCTGCTGTACTGAACAGTCTTTCAATGGTCTTTCTGTCATGATCCCATGTCATGATCCACGTTCTGTCTGTTTGTCATGTCATGTTCACATTGTTCCCTCCTTCCACATGCCCAATGCCTCATTAACAATCATTGCACTCACCTGTTTGTTCCTGTATTTAAGCCCCACGTCCACAGTCATTCCTTGCCAGATTTATGAACGGTTTTGCCTAGTAGTTATCCAGCGCCCATGTCTTGTCCTGTCTTGCCTGCTACGACTCTGTTTTGGTTTTTTGGTCTCACGTCTCTCGCCTCAGCCCCTATTGGTACTGTCTCGGACTCTGCTTCCCTGGTTTTGACTCCTGCACTCGCTACTGGACTTCGCCCTCCTGCCTCTCTCCTTGTCGGACCTGTTCAGCCATCTGCCTCACGGAAACGAACCCAAGACTGCCTTTCACGACCACGAGTAAAGCCTGCCTCTTTCAACATTATTCGCCTCTCTGCCAACCTGTGTATGATCTCGCTTCGAACCAAGGAAAACCCCCTTCGTGTGAAAGTCCGCACGAAGCATCAACGTAAACAAGGAAGTAAAGCCGGACTACGTCACTACCGGCCTACGTCATCAAGGAATTCCCTTCCGATCAAAAACAGCCTAAAAAGGTTAGTGTTTTTATTAAAGATAAAAACATCTACCTGTTCAAATCCTGTCACTAATATTATAATCTCTTGTGCAGAACTCAAGTTACCGGTGACGATCAGGACCCATTCCAGCTTCCTGTTTCTCAATAAAATTGTTAAAACTTTTCCAGTGTTCAGTTTATTAGTGAAACTCAAAAACTCAGTCATGACATTAAATCTGGCCAAACAGAGTTTCACTACCACACTGGTTAACAATTTTTTTGAAAACAAACAAACTGATCAGTCAAGTGTCCAGTTTACAACCTGTCTCTCACCTCATTCTGATTCTAGAACTGAGTATCTGGCGCCATCTGTTGGACTAGCCCAGTCATCACAGGCCATGGCTTCCAAGGAACCTAAACTGACTCCTCCTGAGGTTTTTTCTGGTGACTCATCTCAATGCAGACCATTTCTGACTCAATGTGAAATACAGTTTGAACTACAACCCTCTGCTTTTCCATCTGAACGTTCAAAGGTGGCCTATGTAGTCTCCTTATTATCTGGCAAAGCTAAAATTTGGGGCACTGCTGAATGGGCAAGAGACTCACTGATCTGTTATAAGTACAGAGATTTTTCTGCTGAACTAATGAGAGTGTTTAATCATGTTCTTCCCACTCAAGAGTCAACCAGAGGACTTCTGAAATTACGTCAAGGCAACCACAGAGTCTCTGAATTAATCATAGATTTTCACACTCTGGCTGCTGACAGTGAATGGAATGAGAAAGCTCTTCAAGATATCTTTTGGCAGGCTCTCAATGACGACATCAAGGATGAGTTGGCTGCACGTGATCCTCCGTCCACCCTCAGAGAATTGGAGGCAGTGGCCTCCAGGATTGATTTACGCCTTCAAGAACGTCGCAGAGAGGTGAGGCAAACTCGGTCTGAAAGGGTAATGTACTCAACCCCCAGATTCTTCACCCCAGAGCCAAAACCACTTTCACCACCCTCACCATCTGCAGAGGAACCCATGCAAATTGGAAGGTCCAGACTGTCTCAACGAGAGAGAGAAAAGAGGCTTCAGGAGGGATTATGCTTTTATTGTGGAGTTGCAGGACATCAAGTTGCTACATGCCCGGTCAAGTCCAGAACTGCTCACCAATATCCAAAATATAGAGCCGCCACCTCCTCAACAGGACCACCTCTACTTCACGTCAGCGCAAACCTCCAAGCCAATGGTAAGGAAATACCAGTAAGACTTTTTATTGATTCTGGTGCAGACTCTGAATTTATGGACATTAATTTTGCAAAATCTCTGAACCTCCAGACATTTCCTACAGAGATACCTCGCAGAGTTCTAGCTCTAGATGGTCACCCTATCAATCAGACTAGTATGGTGACACAAGAGGTTCAACTCCAGATTTGTGGTAACCATGTCGAGAAAGTAAGATTCTTCCTCATCAACTCTCCAGATTTACCCATTGTGATGGGAGCTACTTGGTTGAAGAAACACAATCCTCAGATCGACTGGAGAAGCAGCAACATCCTGGGGTGGTCTGAGCAATGTTTATCTTCTTGTCTACAATCTGCACAACAGACCAGTGATATTATCAAAATAAAGGAGGAGACTCCGGATCTGACTCATGTTCCTCATTGCTACCACGATCTAGCCAAAGTTTTTAGCAAAAGTAAGGCTATGTCTTTACCACTCCATAGGCCCTACGACTGCTCAATTGAGTTATTACCAGGCACTACACCGCCAAGGGGACGTTTATTTTCTTTGTCCCAGCCCGAACAAAAAACTATGCGAGAATACATTTCTGACTCCCTGAAAGCAGGAATTATCAGACCCTCATCGTCACCTGCAGGTGCTGGTTTCTTTTTTGTTGGAAAGAAGGATGGGTCACTTCGACCATGCATTGACTATCGTGGGTTAAATGACATAACCGTAAAGAACAAATATCCTCTGCCTTTAATGACTTCTGCATTTGATCTAATTCAGGGTGCCAAAGTATTTACCAAACTGGATCTTCGTAACGCATACCATCTGGTCAGAATTAAGGAAGGAGATGAATGGAAGACTGCTTTCAACACCCCATCAGGTCACTACGAATATCTTGTTATGCCTTTTGGTTTAACCAACGCCCCAGCAATCTTTCAGGCACTAGTCAATGATGTACTCAGGGATTTTATCAATATAAATGTTTTTGTTTACTTGGATGACATTCTGATCTTTTCCAAGGACTTAGATTCACATATCAAACACGTTCATGCCGTCCTCCTCCGTCTCCTACAAAACAATCTTTTTGTCAAGGCTGAGAAATGTGAGTTTCACACGACCAATACCACTTTTCTTGGCTTCAAAATCACACCTGATCAAATATCCATGGATCCCTCAAAAACCTCTGCAGTTCTGGATTGGCCAATACCTCAATCACGGAAACAGTTACAACGTTTTCTTGGTTTTGCAAATTTCTATCGAAGATTTATTAAGAATTACAGTTCCGTCGCTTCTTCTCTCCATGCCTTAACCTCCACCAAAAACTCTTTCATTTGGAATCAAACTGCTGAATACGCCTTCAGTAAATTAAAATCCTTGTTTACCACGGCTCCTATCCTTAGATTCCCCGATGTGGATAAACAATTCATTGTTGAAGTTGATGCCTCTGATACGGGCATTGGGGCCGTTTTAAGTCAACGCAGTGATGATGAAAAAATTCACCCATGTGCATTTTTCTCCAAGTCTCTCTCCCCAGCTGAGCGCAACTATGATGTAGGAGATCGTGAACTACTCGCTGTTAAGTTGGCTCTTGAAGAATGGCGTCATTGGCTGGAGGGGGCTAATCATCCCTTCATCGTTCTCACCGACCACAAAAATCTTGAGTATCTACGATCTGCCAAGAGACTTAATCCACGTCAAGCAAGGTGGGCTCTGTTCTTTGGACGTTTCAATTTTTCCCTTTCCTACAGACCCGGGACCAAGAACGTCAAACCAGATGCTCTATCTCGTTTATTCGAGAAGGAACAGACCAGTGGTCCAGAGGAGTACATACTACCCAAAGAGATACGTCTGTCCATCACCCAGGTCGAGAGGGAGGTCAGGGAGGCCCACCAGAACCATCCTCCACCCAGGGAATGCCCGGCTGACCGCCTTTTTGTACCAGATCACCTCATCACAAAGGTACTCATGTTCTGCCATGCTTCGCCTATTTACTGTCATCCAGGGATTGAGAGAACTCTAACCATAGTCAAGTCACAGTTCTGGTGGGGTTCCTTGTCTAAGGACGTTAGAGAGTTTGTTGGGGCCTGTACCCAATGCTCCCTGGCCAAACCCTCTCGACGTCCACCGGCGGGTCTCCTGAGGCCACTGCCCATACCATCACGCCCCTGGTCACATCTTGCAATGGATTTCGTCACCGGCTTACCACTGTCTGGAGGTAAAACAGTCATTCTAACTGTCGTTGACCGGTTTTCCAAGATGGTTCATTTGATTGCATTGGAGGGGCTACCCACAGCCAAGGAACTAAGCAATGTCATGATTAAGGAAGTATTCAGGTTGCATGGGATACCCAAGAACATTGTGTCGGATCGGGGTCCCCAATTCATCTCTAAGTTTTGGGGCGAGTTCTGTAAGACTCTTGGCATTGAACTAAGTCTCTCCTCAGGATATCATCCCCAGACTGATGGACAATCTGAGCGCGCCAATCAGGAGATGGAGACCCGCCTACGCATTCTCTGTGGTGATGATGGGACCAAATGGGCAGAACATCTTCCTATCGTCGAGCATGCTATGAACTCTCTTCCTTCGAGCGCCACTGGTCTGTCTCCGTTCTATGTCCTCTATGGGTTCCAGCCACCAGTGTTTGCCGCCCAGGACCAGGCTGCTATGGTCCCCTCTGCGTTCCAAGCAGCTCAACGATGTCGCCGAGTCTGGACCAAGGCCCGCAAACAACTCCTCAAGACTTCTGCAGTCTACACGAGGTCGGCCAACCGTCGTCGGACCCGGGAACCTGCTTATCAAGAAGGACAAAAAGTGTGGCTATCCACCAAGGACTTGCCTCTTCGTGTTGACTGCAGGAAATTGGCTCCCCGCTTCATTGGACCTTTTCCCATTTCCAAAGTGGTGAACCCGGTGGCAGTCAGGCTCAGGCTCCCTAGCACCATGAAGATCCATCCAACGTTCCATGTGTCTCGGGTCAAGCCCGTCCAGTATTCTAGGTTCATGCCCGCCTCCAGGCCTCCTCCTCCTGCCCGACTCATTGACGGCTCTCCTGCCTACACCATCAACCGTATCATGCGTTCTCGACGCTGGGGACGGGGTGTCCAGTACCTCATTGACTGGGAGGGTTATGGCCCTGAGGAACGTTCGTGGGTGCCTGCTCGCCACGTCTTGGACAAGCCGCTCGTCGCCCGGTTCCACCGGGATCACCCTGATCAGCCTGGTGGTCCGTCAGGAGCCGGACCTTGAGAGGGGGGTACTGTCATGATCCCATGTCATGATCCACGTTCTGTCTGTTTGTCATGTCATGTTCACATTGTTCCCTCCTTCCACATGCCCAATGCCTCATTAACAATCATTGCACTCACCTGTTTGTTCCTGTATTTAAGCCCCACGTCCACAGTCATTCCTTGCCAGATTTATGAACGGTTTTGCCTAGTAGTTATCCAGCGCCCATGTCTTGTCCTGTCTTGCCTGCTACGACTCTGTTTTGGTTTTTTGGTCTCACGTCTCTCGCCTCAGCCCCTATTGGTACTGTCTCGGACTCTGCTTCCCTGGTTTTGACTCCTGCACTCGCTACTGGACTTCGCCCTCCTGCCTCTCTCCTTGTCGGACCTGTTCAGCCATCTGCCTCACGGAAACGAACCCAAGACTGCCTTTCACGACCACGAGTAAAGCCTGCCTCTTTCAACATTATTCGCCTCTCTGCCAACCTGTGTATGATCTCGCTTCGAACCAAGGAAAACCCCCTTCGTGTGAAAGTCCGCACGAAGCATCAACGTAAACAAGGAAGTAAAGCCGGACTACGTCACTACCGGCCTACGTCATCAAGGAATTCCCTTCCGATCAAAAACAGCCTAAAAAGGTTAGTGTTTTTATTAAAGATAAAAACATCTACCTGTTCAAATCCTGTCACTAATATTATAATCTCTTGTGCAGAACTCAAGTTACCGGTGACAATCAGGACCCATTCCAGCTTCCTGTTTCTCAATAAAATTGTTAAAACTTTTCCAGTGTTCAGTTTATTAGTGAAACTCAAAAACTCAGTCTTGACACTTTCAATAATATTTCAATAGTCTTTCAATAATATTTCAATAAAGCCATGGGTGTTGTGTATCTTCTGGATGAATCTTTGTGGTGGAATCCATTTTGTGTGTGTTAGTGGTGCTGTGGGTGCTCCCAGCTAAATGACTTGTACACAAGAATATACATCATTGGTCCAGCTCTTCTTGAAGGTAGGTCTAACATTACCTGCCCACTTTGCAGTGATTCAGTGGACCAACTCCCCTCTCAACATCAGTTACTTTCAAACTAATGACAAATCAAAAAGTTGCAACGTGAATGTAACTTGTAACTCAACACATTATAGAAATGTAGTGCAGTAGAAAGTACAGATACTTCATGTGAAAATGTAGTGCAGTAAAAGTACCCACATTTAATTCTACTTAAGTAAAGTACAGATACATGAATAATATACTTAAGTACAGTAACAAAGTATTTGTACTTAGTTACATCCTAGTAGTTATCCTACTTGTATACTTGTATCTGATGAAACTGTCTTGTATTGTTCTTTTAAAATGAATGAATAAACATCAATCAATCAATCAAACATCCCACCAATGCTCAGGTGTGCTGCAACGTTTTTACATCTCTGTTGTTCAGAACCACCTGGGACTCAATTTTATTATACACTTTAGACATTCACTCATAAACATCCTCATAAAATTCACATATAGGAATTGGGGTGAGCACTATGGTTATGGGTGGCGGGATGACAACACTCTCGCCCCCGTGCCTATGCTCACTCACAATTATGCATTTAGACAATAAGGGCCTGGGTTAGAGTTGGAGTGGAGGGGAAACTGGCATTATGCCAGCCTTTGCTCCTTCTCTTCCCTTTTTAAATGCACTTTACAGCAACACACACCAACAGCACATTTGGGGACGGGGGTGTGTATGTCGGGGTCTAGATTTGTTAATATTTTATTTATTTTTTTATTTTTTTCTCTCTCACCCCCCTGGTTGCCTGGCGGGCATTCTGGAGGTGGGCCGTCGGGGGTTGTCCTGGACTATGGGAGGGTTCGGGCCTGGGGGTTCACCGTGGGAGGGGCTGGCATTGCGCTCTCCCTGGGGCTGCTTGGGCTCGGGTGTCCTGTCCTGTCGGCAGGGCGGTGGTTGGGCCGGATCTTGGATGTCGGCTATTCTCCAGCCCAGAATGAATGTGCCTACCTCCTGGGCTTGGATGTGGGTTGCCCCATGTAGGGGGCGGGTACATGTCTTGGACCTAGGAGGTATAGAGTGTGCATCGGTATTATGAATGGAACGTGTCGTTATTGTTTGTCTTTGTTTGAGTGAGGATGAGGGTGGGTCTGAGTGAGTGTATCTGTGTATGAATGTCTAATTGTCAGGCTGGGATTTGGACTGCCCCCTTTCTGTTACATCTGAGGCTACTTGGTGTTGCGCTCCTGTCACGTGGCCCCGGGTGGGTGTCCCTTTGCCCGCGGGCGTGTTGGGGGCCCTTGCTGTCGCCTTTTGGGGTTGGGCGCTTGGGCGCGGGTCGGCTCGGCCTGGTGGCTACCTGGTGGAGCTTGGGTCCTCTGGTGAAAAGAAATGTTGAACTGATAATAATTTGACCAAAAGGCAGCATGTAAAGGGAAAACAGCAGGGGCCCCAGAACTGACCCCTGAGGGACACCACAGGAGACATAGACTGTCTGGGACGTGGCGTTGCCAAGACTAACACATTCCAGCCTATTGGAGAGGAAAGATTTGAACCAGTCCAGGACAGTGTCACAGAGACCGACCTCCACATGAAGGCGGTGGAGGAGGATACTATGGTCCACAGTGTCGAAGGCTGCAGTGAGGTCAAGGAGGACAAGGATGGAAGGAGAACCAGCGTCGGCAGCCATAAGGACATCATTGGTAACTCTCAGCAATGCAGTCTCAGTACTGTGAGCTGCTCTGAATCCAGACTGAAACTTCTCATATAGGGAGTGTTGCTGTAGGTGGTCCTGCAGCTGAGCAGCAACTGCTTTCTCCAGCACTTTAGACAGAAAAGGGAGGTGTGAAATTGGGCGGTAATTAGAAAAAATGTCGGGATCCAAATTAGATTTTTTTTTCAGAAGAGGCCTAATGATGGCAGTTTTTAGAGGCAGTGTAACATGACCAGATTGTAGAGACTTGTAAATGGAGCTTAAATGGAGCTTATTTATATAGCGCTTTCTAGCCCCCTGTGAGGAGCCCCAAAGCGCTTTACAATACCAACCATCCACCTATTCATACACGCATTCATACACCGTTAGCGGCAGACTACCATGCAAGGCACCTTTCCAGTCCTACCGGGAGCAACTCGGGGTTAAGTGTCTTGCCCAGGGACACAACAACACATGGTGTGGGGAACCGGGATTCAAACCTCCAACCTTCCGATCGGGGGACGACTGCCATTACCACTACACCACGGCCGCCCTTATTTATTATTTGTGATTAATGGGCTTATTGCAGAGTCATTGGATTTTATGAGAGACGAGGGGAAGGGATCCAGGGCGCAGGATGAAGGCTTCATTTTCTTGATGATGGCCTCCACCTCACTCTGAACAACTTCATCAAAGCTGCTCAGGGTCCCAGAATGCAGACGGGTAGATGGCACACGAAGATCAGGGAGGTTGTGGAGCTGAGATCTGATAGTGTCAACTTTGTTTTTAAATGATGAAAGGAACAGGTCGCATTTTTGAGCAAAGTCTTCAGGAGTTTGTTTAATGGGATTAAGCAGACGATTTATTGTGGAGAAGAGCTGTTTAGAGTTTCCAGGGCAGGTGTTGATGATGTTGGAATAATATTTCGAGCGTGATTCTTTAAGAGAATAAGCGTACGCTTTCTGATGTTCTTTAAATGCCTGCTTATGTACAGAGAGACCAGAAAATTTTACACGTCTCTCAATAGCACAGCCAGTTGCCTTCATCTTGCACAGTTAACCAGTGTACTAGAGAGCTGAACGGGAGAAAGACACCAGTCTTGTCTTCAAGGGAGCATGTAGGTCCAAGAGCTCCTGGAGAGATTGGTTGTAGTAATCCACAGAGTCATTTGCAGATGAATGATTGACAACGGTCAGGGTGTGAAGATCAGCAGACAGAACATCAGGGGGAATGTTTTTAAAGTCACAGAACTGGATAGGTCATTTTGGATTAGAAGCAGGCGAAGATGAAGGCACTTCCAGGGAGATGACCCTGTGGTCTGAGACACCCAAGTCATATACAGATAAGTTATTGATGAGTACAGTGTCTGTAATCACCAGTGGTGGGCAAAAAACCGCTAGGGACCGCTAATGCGCTAATCGCGTACCTAAAGATTTAATCAGCGTTACAGCGGAGTGACTTATTTTCATAATTCATAAGCGGATTTGTGCTTTCTAAGATTAAAATTCAGTACCGCTAATAGCAATTTATTTACAAGACTTCATTTTCTTGAACAGCTGAGGGTTTGACTGTAAATGTTTCACAACATGGATGATCTATCCAACAGCGCCCCCTCGCATACAACCAGAAGTAATGAGAGAATATACCCTTCCTGCCAGTCTCTTTCAGTCATGGTTCTGATCCCACAATGCTTTGTGTCTGCTTACGTACCAGGAAGACAATGGTTACAACTCCTATCCCAGCAAAAACAGTTAACGTTTGTAATCCAGAGACAAAAATGTTGTATGTATTGATTTATTTTCCTTTACAATAGGAGCTCCTTTAAAAAAAAAAAAGAAAGAAGAAGTTTAAACGCTGGAGCTCAATACGATGTCAAAGCAACTGGGTAGAGACTCGATTCAAAGATGTTATGCTGGTGAAGACAGAGTTGCGACATGCTTTGAACTCGCCGACAGGCGGTCACGTGGTTCCCGCAGCTGTAGTTACAAGCAGCAGCTCGTTGCTGACAGTCAGTTTGAGCAGAGACTGACGCAACAGAACACAAAAATCAACTTTTCTTACTTTGTCCGGCGTCTTTCAGTAATTATTGAGCAGTAACAAACTTATTACTTAACTGATTATTGATTATTTCACTGACTGTGTTTTATTAAAGCATTTTTAGACGTGGCAGATGCTTTTATCATTACAGTGAAACAAGACTGTAAACACATTTGTTAGAAGAAATGGTGGAAAAAAATGTCTATGCAATACAATGATCAATATAGCCATGTCAACAGTGTTTTATAATGTTACACATGTAAAAAAAAAAAGTAACACTTATTATAAAGCTATTTCTGATGTTCTGTGCATGAGAATTCTCCACCTTGCCTCCATGCCAGCAGTATCTGCTGGACATTAAGGAGACATTTCACAGTCCTGGCATAAGTGTGGAGCAGCTGATTGGAAACACATGTCCTTCTTATTTCATCAACAGTGAAACCTGTATTCTGTACCATCTTACAGGATACATAATAAATAAAGTCATCAAACATTCCAACATCTGTGATGGATGCTCTACTAGATTAAACCACATCAATCTCTCAGAAAAAAAGGCTAAGTATTTTCTGGAATTATCATAAAAAATAAATATATAAACTTTGAAAATTTAAGCTGTAATGGATATTTTAAACGATGAATTAGACAGAAACAGACCCAGTTAAACCATCATGATGGAAGAGCTAGCAACTAGCAATTTAACATGTTAAATTAACAAAAAACTGGCGACATGAAGTATTAATTGTGGTCAGAACAGATGACCCTGTGGTCTGAGACACCCAGGTCATATACAGATAAGTTATTGATGAGTACAGTGTCTGTAATCACCAGTGGTGGACAAAAAACCGCTAGGGACTGCTAATGCGCTAATCGCGTACCTAAAGATTTAATCAGCGTTACAGCGGAGTGACTAATTTTCATAATTCATAAGCGGATTTGTACGTTCTAAGATTAAAATTCAGTACCGCTAATAGCAATTTATTTACAAGACTTCATTTTCTTGAACAGCTGAGGGTTTGACTGTAAATGTTTCACAACATGGATGATCTATCCAACAGCGCCCCCTCGCATACAACCAGAAGTAATGAGAGAATATACCCTTCCTGCCAGTCTCTTTCAGTCATGGTTCTGATCCCACAATGCTTTGTGTCTGCTTACGTACCAGGAAGACAATGGTTACAACTCCTATCCCAGCAAAAACAGTTAACGTTTGTAATCCAGAGACAAAAATGTTGTATGTATTGATTTATTTTCCTTTACAATAGGAGCTCCTTTAAAAAAAAAAAAAAGAAAGAAGAAGTTTAAACGCTGGAGCTCAATACGATGTCAAAGCAACTGGGTAGAGACTCGATTCAAAGATGTTATGCTGGTGAAGACAGAGTTGCGACATGCTTTGAACTCGCCGACAGGCGGTCACGTGGTTCCCGCAGCTGTAGTTACAAGCAGCAGCTCGTTGCTGACAGTCAGTTTGAGCAGAGACTGACGCAACAGAACACAAAAATCAACTTTTCTTACTTTGTCTGGCGTCTTTCAGTAATTATTGAGCAGTAACAAACTTATTACTTAACTGATTATTGATTATTTCACTGACTGTGTTTTATTAAAGCATTTTTAGACGTGGCAGATGCTTTTATCATTACAGTGAAACAAGACTGTAAACACATTTGTTAGAAGAAATGGTGGAAAAAAAATGTCTATGCAATACAATGATCAATATAGCCATGTCAACAGTGTTTTATAATGTTACACATGTAAAAAAAAAAAGTAACACTTATTATAAAGCTATTTCTGATGTTCTGTGCATGAGAATTCTCCACCTTGCCTCCATGCCAGCAGTATCTGCTGGACATTAAGGAGACATTTCACAGTCCTGGCATAAGTGTGGAGCAGCTGATTGGAAACACATGTCCTTCTTATTTCATCAACAGTGAAACCTGTATTCTGTACCATATTACAGGATACATAATAAATAAAGTCATCAAACATTCCAACATCTGTGATGGATGCTCTACTAGATTAAACCACATCAATCTCTCAGAAAAAAAGGCTAAGTATTTTCTGGAATTATCATAAAAAATAAATATATAAACTTTGAAAATTTAAGCTGTAATGGATATTTTAAAACGATGAATTAGACAGAAACAGACCCAGTTAAACCATCATGATGGAAGAGCTAGCAACTAGCAATTTAACATGTTAAATTAACAAAAAACTGGCGACATGAAGTATTAATTGTGGTCAGAACAGTCAGCTAACGCCTCAAAGGGGCAAAAAATGCTTTATTTTCATCAACTTACCTGAGAAAACACGGAAAATGTACTACGTTCAATGGTAGAACCGGGGCTGTTTATGGGGGTCAATGGGAGTGTCGCAACTCTCTCTTTATAGGGCTCTGACATCTACTGGTCAACTGGAGCAAATACACGAAAAACAGTTTCCTGGCCGTCACAAATCGAATCGGTCATCATCATGTACCCAGAATGCATCGCTTCAGTTTTCCAATAAACAGTTTTAAAATTATTTGATTCTTCTTTAAAGAAAAATCTCCAAAAAACAAAAGAAAAAGACAAAGGAGCAGCCGAAATAGCAATCCACACATTAAACAACTTTTAAAATTTTGGACCCTGAGTGAAAGGTATATTTTAATAGATGACACCCCGAGCGAATCATTGTTTAGAAGTAGGATAAGGTGTTTTACAGTTTATACACCTGTAGTTGGCAGTGTATTGCAAGAATTGCATAATGCTGCCGGCAACAAATTGTTGAATATAAATAGCGGATTAAATTAGCTTCCCCTAATTTTCATAAGGCATTTGTGCTTTTGAAATTGTGGACCTAAAAAAATTGATAAGTGCTTTAGAACTTGTGGAACTAATTTATCGGTTAGCGTTACCCACCACTGGTAATCACCAAATACAGAGTATTTCCCTTGTTGTGCGTAGGGGCGTCAACATGTTGGGTGAGATTGAGAGAGTCCAAAAGAGACTTAAAATCTGTTGCCAGAGGGGAAGAGGAATTGTCCATGTGGATATTTAAGTCGCCAAGAAAAATTGTCTTCACAGGGGAGGTGCAAAAAAAAGTGGGGAGGTCATGCATCTCTGAATTAAATGAAACATGCGGTTTGGGAGGGCTATAAATCAATATAACATTCATTAGGAGTGGGGCTTTGAAGCTGAAGGCCAAACATTCAAAAGATGAAAAATCCTGAGAAGCCAGATGTGACAATTTTAAATTACTGCGATAAATTACCGCCAGGCCACCACCGCGGCCACTGCAGCGGGCTCTCTGCAGATAGCTGTATCCAGAGGGACAAGCTTCATTCAGAGAATTGTACACATCTGGTTGATGCCAAGTTTCTGTAAGACACATGAGGTCCAAGTTCTTCTCCAGAATGTGATCAAGAATTAGACATGATTTGTTGGATAGTGACTGCACATTGAAAAGTTCTATTTTAATACTAGTTGGAGCAGAATTTTTAAGAAGAGTTTTAAGCACACTGAAGTCCACTCCGCGTTTTCCTTGCCACTTTGTGAGCTATGGACTACAAGGGGCTACAGACGCAGCGTTCTGATGACGTAATTGAGGTGCGACATGTCTCTCAGATCAGACAGAAGGAATCGAGTCAGAGCCCGCTTGCCTAGATTAAACAGACTTCTTTCGAGAGCTTCTATGGATGTTACGAGGTCTACACAGAAGTCCCAGTTGTTTGATGGTGGAAACAGAAGGAGGAACGGAGCAGTTGCTATGTCCAATCAGCTCCGAAGCGGAGTACGTCAACATCCGCGGGCCGGTGGAAGCTAGCACGGAGCTAGCCGCTAACAGCAAGCCCACAGCTCCGAAAAAGATATACAAGAAGCAGAAAGTGGTAACTTGAATGAGAATTACCTTGAAGGAGCACAGGAGAGAATCCAGAACAGTCCAGAGGACACAGGAAGTTGAGAGAGGTAGCAGGTAAGCGTCAGAGGAAGCTGTTTCTGGTTCAGTTGATTGAACCCGTTTGAACCCATTGTTACACATATTCTGTGACCTGCAACAGTGCATGCAACAGAGGGTGAGGGAGAGGGTTGGGCCGAATCTTGGATGTCAGTTACTCTCCACCCCAGAATGAATGGGCCTACCTCCTGGGTTTGGGGTATGGGCTGCCCCATGTAGGGGGCAGGTACATGTCTTGGACCTAAGGGGTATAGAGAGTGCATCAGGATTATGAATGGAACGTGTCGGTATTGTTTGTCTTTGTGTGAGTGAGGATGAGGGTGGGTCTGAGTGAGTGTGTCTGTGTATGAATCTCTAATTGTCAGGCTGGGATTTGGACTACCCCCTCTCTGTTACATCTAAGGCTACTTGATGTCACGCCAGGCCCGGCGGCATGGGCGGGCATTGAGGTGCATTGCCCCCCCGCAGAGTCAGCTGTGCCCCCCCCTGACAGACTCAAGTAGGACGACGGGAAGTTTTTTGTTTGTTTGTTTTTAATCTCCGAGTGTGCATTCTTCTATTTTTCCTATCTTTGTTTGTCCGTCATACAATTCAACCAATCAATGAAGCCGAGGCAACATTCTAGCCAACTACAGTTCGAGGGGGGCGGGTGCAAACTAGCAGTTCAAACAGAAACACACGCTCACCATTGTCCGTGTATCTAACTTTTTCCCAACAAAACAAGAGGACAACGTATGACACAGTGGAATAAATGAGAGCAGACAGGAAGCGGCACCATCCATTTCAGTTGGAAACGTAACGTAAGCACTGAAGTCAACTGACTTTTTTTTTAAAAGCTAGAAATTAGGAAGATTTTGAGCTAACCAGCAACATTGGAAGTGTTGCAAATAAAAAGACCAGAAAGAACTTCTAAAGGTAAGAACCACTGTGCTTTCTGTGACATGAGTACGGTAGTCCAATATAAACTTATGGCTGTGCAGATAATAAATGTACAGTATTTTGTTTATTTGATATACTGTCTGCAGCATAACATTAATCTTGCATAATTGTGGTGTGCTGTGGTGGAGAAAGTACTCAAACACTGTACTTAAGTAAAAGTACAAATAAACAGACAAAATGTACTCTAGTAAAAGTAGAAGTACCATATTAATGTTTTTACTTAAGTAAAAGTAAATAAGTACTTGCTTTTAAAAATACTTAAAGTATTAAAGTAAAATCACTTGCTGAAAGTATTAACTAGTGCAATGGCCTACAATATCAAATGTGCCTACTGTATGTATATGTTCTGTAATACATTAATAGTGTTGAGCCATTTTAATGAACAATACTGCAGATAATACATGTTTTTATTGTGTTTACTCTGTGACACAGTTCACACTTGGACTTGTGATTCTGTGTGTCAGAATTTCAGGGATGACATGCAGAGTTAAATGTCATTAAGCAAAATAAGAATAATAAGGAATGAATATACCTTTGAAAGTTTTTATTTAACACAAAGTAAAACCAATGTGTCATTTTAACTGCAGTAAACACATTTGAGTAAAAGTTGTCTGTTTGAAAAAAGGAGCATTAGACCTAACAAAGGAATGGTCGAGTTCCAGGAGTGGTCACAGAGCCGCTGTTCAACTTGAAGCAAATAAAATGTTGAAAAAAATATGCCCCCTTGAAAAAATAGAATGCCCCCCCATTGAATTCTTTCTGCAGCCGGGTCTGCGTCACGCTCCTACCACGTGGCCCCCGGGTGGGTGTCCTTTTGCCTGCGGGCGGGCTGGGGGCCCTTGCTATCGCTTTTGGGGGTTAGGCGCTTGGGCGTGTGTCGGCTCGGCCTGGTGGCTGCCTGGTGGAGCGCGGGTCCTCTGGTCCTATCGGGTCTGGGCCTGAGGGGTGGGCGTCCCCGGTGCCCGGGCCTCGGTGTCCGGGCCTGAGGCTACGTCAGTGCAGCGGGCTCTTGCAGCGGGCTCCGGCGGGGGCCTGTGGGCTTGTCGCTGTTGGCCCCCCGGGGGTCATTGTGTGTGGTTGCTGGTGGAGCTCGTCCGGTTCTCCCCCTTGGTCAGATCTGGGGAGTGGGCGAGTGGCTCGTCCTGTTCGGGTGGCCCTGGGGACTCTGGGCTCGGGGTCCTTCTTGGGGTCTTGGGCTTTGATCGCCCCTTCGTCTGCCTCGGGCCTTGGGAGGACGGATCTCTGATGCTTCACGGTCGCTACTAAATGTTCTATTGGAGGAACCTTATTCACTTATGCATGCTCACAACCACACACAAATGGATGCAGGGATGTATATGTAGATATCATATGCAGATATGTAGATGGATATGTGATATGAATGCATATGTATGTATACTGTATATATATTTGTAGGTATGGGTATGTTTATTTATGGAAATCTACTGCAAGGTCATGAATATTATTAGTTTTATGCATGTATGTTTTGTTGCTGTGTTCTGTCATGTGCTTTGCAGGATTGCGGACGGAGGTTGGGTGTGTTTGCCTTGTGCTCTTTTTGTGGATAATTGTTGTTTTGTTGTCTTACTTTCTATCTTTTCTTTCTCTCTATCAAAAATATATATATATCGGTGTGAGAGGATGGCTGTAAGGTGAGAAGGGAGGCCATCTATAAAAGGAAAGAAGGATTAAAAAAAACAGTGCATGCAACACTACCCCCTATGGTCACAACATACTGTAGCGGTTAAGGGGAGTGGACTGTGTTGTCTTTCCCATAATGCTTTGTGGTATTTTAGTGTTCCCTTCTGCACCATGAGTGAAATGGACGTCTGTGATATAGACCTGCCTCTTGTGGGCTATTAAAGTTTGGGTGTTTCCTGTTGTGACGCTCCGAGTGTCTTCATTGGGTTTAACTCACACAATGTTAAGACGGTAGTCACAGAATATGGTGTAACACATGTGCTCTATGTACGTGCATCATGGATCGGAAATATCGGCAGGTTGGATCGGAAAATCCAATATGTAAATTATTCTGGTATCGGAGGCCGATACCGATACTGGATCGGATCGGCCCCAACCCTAGTTCCTGTACTGGCAGCTCCTCCTGTGGTCTCCACATCAGCTGCTGCCGCCTCTCCTATGGTTCCTTTGACAGCCGCCGCTGCCGCTCCTCCTGAGGTCACCGCGTCAGCTGCTGCTGCTTCTGTGGTCACTGCATCAGCCGCTACTGTTCCTCCTCTGGGTCCTGCTTCTGCCGCTACTGCCTTTCATGTGGTCACCTCGTCTGTCACTCCTTCTCCTCCTGTGGTTCCTGAGTCGTCTGCCGTTCCTCTTATGGTCACCGCATCAGCTGCCACCACTCCTTCTTTGGTCATTGCATCTGCCTATGATTCTTACACTGACTGCAACAGTCTCATTATCGTCCGCAGTCTCTTTGGCCTATACATCTGCTACAGAACTCTGCCCCAGCAATGGACTGTTTCCAGGCCACCCACCTGAACTTGACCTGTGGTCTGGATGGTCTTGGGGACGCCCACCTGAACTTCTGTTATGCTTGTTTTCAGGGCTGCTCCTAGGTTGTTTGTTTTGGTGCCCTCCGACCTTTAGTTTTTTTTCCCCCACCACCCACCCAAGTTGGGTTGGGGTACTTTAGAACGTCAGGAGCTGTTCAATAGAGAGGGGGATACTGTAGGGATCTGCACCTGCTCTGCTCTGTGCAGATACTTAATGACTCACCAGGTGCTGTGTACAGTATTGGGTTCAATTACCATATTTTTTGGTGTATAAGTCGCAGTGTTTTTGCCTAATTCGCATGTTCTGCGATGTATATGGCAAAGCAACGTATTTATGAATTTTTCCCCCATATTTTTGACCAAGTTTTGGCTGAGATATGACCGTTTCCATTCATTCTGACTCAAAAAATGGAGCAGTATCACTTCCGGCCGCTAGGGGGCTCTAAAGGGCCCTCTAGGCTTTTGATGACTACCGGTGTACTTGTATGTGTATGGATATTTTAGAGCAAAAAAAGTCCTGCTGGATGGACAGCGTGTGCACGCACATCATGCTGCAATTTAAAGATAAAATTAAAGTGTTTAAAGGTATTGTGACATGATTTTGTAAATTTGAATATTTGTCAGAACATATATATCTTATATCATTGAGCTCTGGTCGTTTTTGCATAATAAATTATAAACATATTAAAATTTTATTCGAAATTATGCTAAATTTTTCTCTGGTATTTGCTGGGATACGCCCCTGAAATTCCGCGCATTTCCGCAATACGTCATCACCAGTCGTCGTCACCAGTCATCAACGTCACAACGGGCAGAAGGCAGAGCCTTGCCCGTTTATTAGGTGTGTTAACTGCTTGCCATACAGATTCATTTCCTGAAGGATCGCCTTTTATTTGTGTAACTTGAAAAATGCCGTCACGTTGTAGTGCATTTGTGTGTTCTAATATCAGCAGTGAACAAGTGAGCCTTCACAAATTTCCAAAAGATGACAAACTTTGTCAAGAATGGACCAGACAAAGACCGGTGGGTTCCAGGAGTCCTATGTCTGCAGCGACCATTTCACTGCCGATTGTTTTCAGCACCTGGTATAAAAGAATCTTTAGGATTACCATTAAGATTCAGAAGACTTTTAAAACCGGATGCTATTCCTACTATTTTTAAAAGAAAATCTACAGAAGAAAGTCCCACAGGAGCTACCATGTCGAAACAACGCAGGGACCATCGGAAGACTGTCCAGGAGATGAGTAAGTCTTTGTGTAAACATAATCGGAGGTGTGTAGTGTTTTAGATTATAAACTATTTATTTTACGTGAGTTCATGTTGTTTTACTTTATACACTTTGAGTGTATAAAGCCAATTATCACGGCAGATTATGTTTGTTCGCTGCTAACAAGCTAGCCGAATCAGATAGCTAACACAGGCCACGTTGCTAATGATGTATTTTTAAATTATGTCTGCACCATCAGGTAACATCTGTAGTTTCCTTCTATTCGGGGAGGGATATTAATGAGAGTTTTGGATGATTTACTGTCTTAAAATGATATATCGCTGACGCAACCGGTAATAAGCCGACATAGCAGCTAACAAACATTAGCCGAGTGCCCGGAGCAAACACGTTGCTAATGATGTATTTTTAAATTATGTCTGCGCCATCAGGTAACATCTCTCGTTTCTTTCTATTCGGGGAGGGATATTAATGAGAGTTTTGGATGATTTACTGTCTTAAAATGATATATCGCTGACGCAACCGGTAATAAGCCGACATAGCAGCTAACAAACATTAGCCGAGTGCCCGGAGCAAACACGTTGCTAATGATGTATTTTTAAATTATGTCTGCGCGATCAGGTAATTCTTTTTATTCGGGGAGGGATATTAATGAGAGTTTTGGATGATTTACTGTCTTAAAATGATATATCGCGGACGCAACCGGTAATAAGCCGACATAGCAGCTAACAAACATTAGCCGAGTGCCCGGAGCAAACACGTTGCTAATGATGTATTTTTAAATTATGTCTGCCGATCAGGTAATTCTTTTTATTCGGGGAGGGATATTAATGAGAGTTTTGGATGATTTACTGTCTTAAAATGATATATCGCGGACGCAACCGGTAATAAGCCGACATAGCAGCTAACAAACATTAGCCGAGTGCCCGGAGCAAACACGTTGCTAATGATGTATTTTTAAATTATGTCTGCCGATCAGGTAATTCTTTTTATTCGGGGAGGGATATTAATGAGAGTTTTGGATGATTTACTGTCTTAAAATGATATATCTCAGACGTGACCGGTGTCAGGGACTCTTGTTAGCCAAGATAGCTTCTAAAAATATTAGCCGAGAGCCCGGAGCAAACACGTTGCTATGTATGCATTTTTAAATTATGTCTGCGCCATCAGGTAACATCTGTAATTTTTTTATTCAGGGAGGGTTTATTAATGAGAGTTTTGGAAGATTTACTGTCTCAAAATGATATCTCAGACGCGATAGGACATGCTCCGCCATTATTATTTAAATGCACGTTGGAGCGTGCCTTCCCGTTGTCACGTCAAGATGATGTTTTGCGGAAATGCGCAGATTTTTAGGGGCGTATCCCAGAGAAAAAAACTACCATAACTTGGAATAAAAATTTAATATATTTATAATTTATTATGCAAAAACGACCAGAGCTCAATGATATAAGATATATATGTTCTGACAAATATTCAAATTTACAAAATCATGTCACAATACCTTTAAAGGTGGGGTATGTAACATTGTAATGTAGTCTGTAACTTTTCAAACAATATATTTTTAACATATTTCTTCACTCTGTCACTATCTATTGACAGACTGATGTTAGACAAAGTAATCTCTGAAAAAAACTATAGTCCCCTTGCTTCTCTATCAGCATTTATAAAAACACTGAAAACACAAGAGTGACCCGGACAATGACCAGCCAATAAAAACAGAGTTGTTTGTCACGCCCCAACCCACGCCCCCACCTGTCCCAGCCGCAGCTCGTTCTCATTCAAAGGATTGCAAAGCGATGCAGGACTGTTTTTTATGTGACACAAAATGTATTAAATATCCCTTCTTTATCCCAGAGCTAGACTTTTCATCCATTTTCATTTTTCCATTTTCTTCCGCTTATCCGGGGTCGGGTCGCGGGGGTAGCAGCCTAAGTAGGGAGGCCCAGACTTCCCTCTCCCCAGCCACTTGGAGCAGCTCCTCTGGGGGAATCCCAAGGCGTTCCCAGGCCAGCCGAGAAACATAGTCCCTCCAGCGTGTCCTGGGTCTTCCTCTGGGTCTCCTCCCGGTGGGACATGCCCGGAACACCTCACCAGGGAGGCGTCCAGGAGGCATCCTAACCAGATGCCCGAGCCACCTCAACTGGCTCCTCTCGATGTGGAGAAGCAGCGGCTCTACTCCGAGTCCCTCCCGGATGACTGAGCTTCTCACCCTATCTCTAAGGGAGAGTCCAGCCACCCTGCGGAGAAAACTCATTTCAGCCGCTTGTATCCGAGATCTTGTTCTTTCGGTCATAACCCAAAGCTCATGACCATAGATGAGGGTGGGAACGTAGATCGATCGGTAAATTGAGAGCTTTGCCTTTTGACTCAGCTCTCTCTTCACCACGACAGACCGGTACAGCGCCCGCTTCACTGCGGACGCTGCACCTATCCGCCTATCGATCTCACGCTCCAGTTTTCCCTCATTCGTGAACAAGATCCCGAGATACTTAAACTCCTCCACTTGGGTAAGGACCTCCTCCCCGACCCGGAGAGGGCACGCTACCCTTTTCCGGCTCAAGACCATGGCCTCGGATTTGGAGGAACTGATCCTCATCCCGGCCGCATCACATTCAGCTGCAAACCGCTCCAGCGAAAGCTGTAGATCACGAGCTGATGAAGCCAATAGGACCACATCATCTGCAAAAAACAGAGAAGCGATTCTAAGGCCACCAAAACGGATCCTCTCAACACCTTGGCTGCGCCTAGAAATTCTGTCCATAAAAGTTATGAACAGAATCGGTGACAAAGGGCAACCTTGGCGGAGTCCAACTCTCACCGGAAACGAGCCTGACTTACTGCCGGCAATGCGGACCAAGCTCTGACACCGGTCGTACAGGGACCTAACAGCCCATATCAATGGGCCTGGTACCCCATACTCCCGGAGTACCCCCCACAGAACCCCCCGAGGGACGCGGTCGAATGCCTTTTCCAAGTCTACAAAGCACATGTAAACTGGTTGGGCAAACTCCCACGCACCCTCCAGGACCCTGTTGAGGGTGTAGAGCTGGTCTAGTGTTCCACGACCAGGACGAAAACCACACTGCTCCTCCTGAATCCGAGGTTCGACTATCCGACGGACCCTCCTCTCCAGAACCCCTGAATAGACCTTACCAGGGAGGCTTAAGAGTGTGATCCCTCTATAGTTGGAACACACCCTACGGTCCCCCTTTTTGAATAGGGGAACCACCACCCCAGTCTGCCAATCCAAGGGAACTGCCCCCGATGTCCACGCGATATTGCAGAGTCGCGTAAGCCAACACAACCCCACAACATCCAGAGCCCTAAGGAACTCAGGACGAATCTCATCCACCCCCGGAGCCTTGCCACCGCGGAGCTTTTTAACCACCTTGGCGACCTCAGCACCAGAGATTGGAGAGCCCGACCCAAAGTCCCCAGGCTCCGCTTCCTCAGTGGAAGACGTGCCAGTAGGATTGAGGAGGTCTTCGAAGTATTCCGCCCACCGACTCACAACATCCCGAGTTGAGGTCAACAGCACGCCATCCCCACCATAAATGGTGTTGGTCGCGTACCGCTTTCCCCCCCTGAGACGCCGGATGGTGGACCAGAATCGCCTCGAAGCCGTACGGAAGTCATTCTCCATGGCCTCTCCGAACTCCTCCCACGCCCGAGTTTTTGCCTCAGCAACCACCCGAGCCGCATGCCGCTTGGACTGCCGGTACCTATCTGCTGCTTCCGGGGTCCCACAGGCCAAAAAGGCCCAATAGGACTCCTTCTTCAGCTTGACAGCATCCCTCACCGCCGGTGTCCACCACCGGGTTCGAGGGTTGCCACCACGACAGGCACCAACAACCTTGCGGCCACAACTCCGATAAGCTGCCTCGACAATAGAGGCGCGAAACATGGCCCACTCGGGCTCAATGTCCCCCGCCTCCCTCGGAACGTGTTCAAAGCTCTCCCGGAGGTGGGAGTTAAAGCTCCGTCTTACGGGAGACTCTGCCAGACGTTCCCAGCAGACCCTCACAATACGTTTGGGTCTGCCAGGTCTGACCGGCATCCTCCCCCACCATCGGAGCCAACTCACCACCAGGTAGTGGTCAGTTGACAGCTCCGCCCCTCTCTTCACCCGAGTGTCCAGGACATGCGGCCGCAGATCAGATGAGACGACAACAAAGTCGATCATTGAACTACGACCTAGGGTGTCCTGGTGCCAAGAGCACATATGGACACCCTTATGCCTGAACATGGTGTTCGTTATGGACAATCCATGACGAGCACAGAAGTCCAACAACAGAACACCACTCGGGTTCAGATCAGGGGGGCCGTTCCTCCCAACCACACCCCACCATTGCTCACTGTCATTGTCACTTCAACACTCACGTGGGCAATGACAGTGAGACCTGGAGGGGTGTGAGCTAGACTTTTATTTAGTTTTTTTGCCAAAAGTCAAGTGATCGCTTCATCCTTCACTGACAGGAATGAGGAAATGGATTTGTCACGACTCACGAGCGAATTAAAACATGTCCAACGTTGCTTTGTGAACCTCTGCTGATTTCTTCTGGTTTTTGTGTTGTTGGATGAGTGATTCATGGTTTTATTATATTTTTTAAACAGTTATATTATCATATAAACACAGAACTTCGGAGCGCAGAGACAGGACATGTACTGGGGGCGGAGCATTCCAGACATTCCAGACCAGCGCTGACAGACATGAGGAAGTCACGAGCGAATTAAATCATGTCCAAACGTTGCTTCGTGAACCTCTGATGATTTCTGCTGGATTTTGTGTTGTAGGACTAGCGCTCCATGGTTTTATTTTATTTTATTAGAAGGTTTTATTAACATAAACACAGAATGCAGCGGCTCTGAGCAGACAGCAGCAGGGGGCGGAGCAGATCCCAAGTTCAGCAGAGCACGGACTGTGCCATATATAGCTCTGAGGGGAGGGAACAGAATGCTTTTCTGCGCTGAAAATATTTCTAAGTCCCAGAGTGTTCAAAAATCGCAGCCCATACCTTTAACTCCATTCCTGCCATCATCCTGGAAGGCTTGACCAAAGTGCTGCAGCCTCTGGACATTTCTGTGAACCGGAGCTTCAAAGCAGCTCTGCGCCGCCTTTGGGAGGAGTGGATGGTGGACAGAGAGCCCACCCACATAGCAGAGGACTCCGTGGCGGATCTGCCTTCTTACCGGTTTTGGTCCGCCCTGCTTATCTGCAATTTGCACCTCCTAAGCAGATCCGCTCCGGAACAGCTCAGCCGAGATCGACCCACTTCCTACACAGTATGAGGTTACCTCATAACACAGTCCACGCTATGGACGGGCCACGGATGTGTGGTCCGTATGGCTTCGGGCATTTTGTAGAGTTCCGCCTGCATCATTTGGATCAGCACTCTAAGCGGATGTTCATACGCGCAGTTTTTTTTTTTTAAACCAGTCTTCAGTTACGGCGGTGTGTTCGAGCTGCTTGCAGCTGCCTACAGAGACGTCTTCTTTGGTGGCTCGTTAACTTCTTGCACTGTAAGTAAACTGTTCAAACTGTTAATATGTGCTTGTTTGTGCAGATGAAAGTGGGAATTCCAGTTGATTGACAAGCATTCACTAACTTCACTTCAGAGAAATTAAAATTTTAACACTACGATTCGCACTTACTATGAACTGTTTTCTTCTGCTCTTTAAACTGTTTGCTAGTGTCACATTCTGGTCGTTTGTTGGGTTTACACTTTATTTTAAGTGTTTTCTTTGAGCCACGTGACGTGACCCGACAGTGTTGTGCTAACTGCTGCTAACACAAAGCGTGGCCTGACGGTGTTGTGCTAACTGCTAACTCAAAGCTAAGAATCAGGCGAGTCACCCTAGTTTTAAACTGTGTTTCTGTTTCTTGACTTTGTTCTAGTGCTTCCTTGCTGGTTCTTGTTTTGAGCTTCATTTTTTTACTTTGTTTTGAACTACGTGAATTGCTGTTGAGTGGTTCTGCCAGGTTCGGGTTTGTGCTAAGCTAATCAGATTTGGTTCGGATCGACTCAGATTTGAATTCACATAAGCTGAAATCAGGAGAATGGTTTTAAACGATGTTTTATTTATTCATTTATTTTTTTCTTGTTGATTTTTTGTTATTTTTCAGGACTTCTGGTTTCACTGTATAGAGATCTGCTAGCGCTCACGTCTTAGCCTTAGCTTAACAGGCTTGAGGCCCATGTGCCAGAACTGACTGCTTTGTTTGTAGATAAAGATACATTCAACAAAATGTTCTCATGTCGGTTCTGGAGAAGAAGTTCTGATCTGAAAGCTTGACTCTGTGCTTTTGAAAAACCATTAACTAGCCAGGCCCCCGTAGGTTACACAGAATTAATGCTAGCTCACGTTAGCGGTCAGAAACAACATGGCTGCCGAGAACTGCATGCCCCCTCGCGTGAACGCGCATCGCTCTAAGCTCTCAAAAAGTTAGTTTTTTGGGGGTGCAGATTAATTGAAATAAAAATGGTCCAGTGGTTTTGTTATCATTAGTTCTAAAAACTCATAAATAATACATAAATTAAACAACATAACTAGGATAGGTGAGTAATCTTTAAACTAATGAAAAATTCTGCAAGTTTTTTATCATAATGCAGCTGCAAGTTAATTATAATACAGCACGATAGCACAGAGGACATGTCATTATGTAGAAAATTTGATATCACCCTTACCTGTCTAATCCTTCAATATAAGAGGGAATGCATTTTTTGACAAAGCAAATAATACTGATATCTGCATGCCCTGTTTAGTTGCCCCAGATATTGTCCTACTGACAATTGTATCAGAGAACAATTTGATTATGTAGAAAAGTTGAATCATTCGTAAAAAAAAATCTCCCAAGTTGGCAGCAGAAGCATTTTTGGGGATTTAGAGCCCAAAAATGCATCCCCTGCTGACTTGTAGAAATAAAGAGTTAGTAATGATTTCACCTTTTCTACATTATTACATAATGTCCTCTGAGGGTGTACCGTCCGCCGCCGTGCAGCTATCCCTTATATTTATGTTAAACCTGTAATATTTTGTCACATTCTTTGTTAATTGGGTAAGAATGGGGTCTAAACCTTTTTTTTTTTCTTCTTCTTATAGGTGGCTGGTTCTAACATGATCGGGCATTTTAAGTTGTGTGAAGCTTTTTTTTTCACTTTTTTGATGAAATTTGTTGGAAAAACATTCAAACAAATTTCTGTTTTAGGAGAAACCAAAAAATAATGTTTAATTGCACTCTTTACTGTTCAGCTGCTACTGTCTGTCTAGTGCTCAAGTGACTGATGTTGCTGCAATGTCCCTTTTATTTGTTTTTAAATGCAGGTGTATGCAACAGTACATGAATTATAAACCAACACATTCCATAATGAGCTCGACACCATCTGCCTCATCTGATTACCTTATTAAGGCAACTTCACAATGAACAGGTTAAGATATAAAACATTGTAACATATTAAACCTTTGTTGCATTGCACAGGTCCTGTGATTCTGTTGAACTGATGAGGTCATTGTTGGTGTACTTTGCAGTAGTTTGTCTGATCGTATATGTGAAATTGTATTAGTGGATATGTTGTGATTGAATTGTTTTACATTTAGCTTTAATCAATAAGCCTAACTGAAGATGCACCTCTGTTTTGATTTTACTAGATTTTGATGACAAACAGCAAGCTGTTCTGCATGGTCTTTCTGCATATCTGCGTGAAGATGCCTGGATTTTTCAGAACCTGCACAGTGAGTGCCATGAAATAATTAACATTACATCTGTGTATTAAGTGAACAGCTCATCAAAAATCCTAACATGCTTAAGGACTTTCCCTTGTTCAAACTTCAAGTCATGACAAACTGAATTAATGACTGGTCTGTTTTCTCAGGATTTGTACTGTTCAGTGACATACAGGTGCTGGTTATAAAATTAGAATACTGTATCATGAAAAAGTTTTATTTATTTCAGTAATTCCATTCAAAAAGTGAAACGTTATATTATATTAATTTATTACACACAGACTGATATGTTTCTAATGTTCATTTCTTCTAATGTTTATGATTATAACTGACAACTAATGAAAACCCTAAATTTAGTATCCCAGAAAATTAGAATATTAAGACCAATTTAAAAAAAAAGATTTTTAGAAATGTTGACCAATTGAAAAATATGAACATGAAAAGTATGATCATGTACAGCACTCAATGCTTAGTTGTTGCTCCTTTTGCCTGTATTACTGCAGCAATGTGGCGTGGCATGGAGTCGATCAGTCTGTGGCACTGCTCAGGTGTTCTGAGAGCCCAGGTTGATCTGATAGTGACCTTCAGCTCTTCTGAATTGTTGGGTCTGGTGTATCACATCTGCCCATTTAGAACTGGTTTTATGGTTAGTGTAAAACGTTTTAGTTTTCAATGTCAAATGTTATGAAACAGTTAAAACATTGTCTTTTGATTGAAGTTGTTGATCTCTTGCTGTACTCTAGTATTAATCAAAAAGCAGAAAGTACTCATTGATTTGACCTTTAATGCAGCAACTATTTTTAATTTGATTTTAATATTGGTTTATTTTCTGCATTAATTGATTAGTGGCTCAGTATTTACTTTTTCAGAAATAAAACCAGAAACTGTTGGAGACTAGAATCTGAACATATGATGCTTTCATCTAAAATAATGTCTCAAAACAATTAAAATAGGTGCTTAACAATTGGCAACTAATCATTCACTAAATTATTGCAGCTGTACAGTTGATGTAAATGTAAAGTTATTTTTATACTGCTCTCACTAAATGTTTTAGCTTGTTTTTTTAATCCTTTCCAATATTGCATTTTCTTTATTTTAAATAAGCCAAGAAAAAGCTTAAGGGGATGCAGAGGACAGAGTGATGTGGAAGAAGATGACTCGCTGTGGCGACCCCTGAAAAGGGAAAAGCCGAAAGAAGAAGTTCTAATTAATCTTTTTAATTTAAAATTATAATCTTATTAACTTATTTTTTTTTACCTCTTTGTGTTTTAATTCCAGTCTGGGACAGAGATAGCAGTTGACTTCTTCCGCTTCAAGGAAATTTGCCAGATCACCTGCAGCAAAGAAGTCTGTGATGACTGAACTCTGAACTTTTCCAGGGACAGGTGGGAGCAGGTCCAAGAAGAGCTTGTTGTGAGTAATGAGGAAAAATACAGCCACACTGCTGCTACTGTTGTTATTGAGATGATTTTCTCCACCACTGGAGATATTCACTGCAATCTAGATCTGTGCTTTTAGCAGAAAATGTGGACAAGTTGGTCTTTTTGGACAAAAACTTAAAACTTGATTAGTTAGATTGTAAACAGTCTATTGCTGCTTATTGTTCTGGTTCTGACTGTTATTGTATTTATTACGATTTTTATTATTGTTAGTATAGTTTATTTATTGTAAAGAATGCCATTTATTTAGATTAAAGATTAAATTAAGATCATAGTACACATTAAACTGTATTTTGAATTTGACAGTAATTTATCAAGCGTTCGTCTTTGCTCAGGCTGGGCGCGTGCCCAAGAGTATAGGGGGCGGCCGTGGTGTAGTGGTAATGGCAGTCGTCTCCCGATCAGAAAGTTGGTGGTTCGACTCCCGGGACCCGCACCATGTGTCGTTGTGTCCTTGGGCAAGACACTTAACCCTGAGTTGCTCCCGGTA
>JBBPBX010008947.1:0-18517 GCA_038048925.1 Garcialebias charrua
AACATAGATCTTCGTTTATTTAATAGATGATATGAAGAAACGAGTCTCTGCGTCTCAGTGGAGACTTTTCATGACATGACGTGATGTTGGAGTCTCCAAAGCGCGCGCTGCAGCCTTGTGCGCAATCTGTTTGTCTGTGAAGCTTTTACTCCCATACAAGTTATAAATGGTGTACTTTCACGTGTCATTTTGGAGACATCTACAATAAACACAGATAATGACACACCTCCACTGCCGTGTAACACCGGCGAGGGTGCACGCGCGCTCAAAGCGCGACCATAACTCAGCCTTTGGGATCATATGGATGAGACCATTCCATTGGACATGAATCGGCTTTGTGTGGACTGGACTGGCACAGCCCTGATCGACCTGCCAGCTCCCTCTAAGCTCCTGTGGAACCCCAGTTTCTGCACGTGCACGCGTGATGCGCGGCCCCTGTGTTGCGCCAGTGCGCAGCAGTGCCAAACTGAAAAATGATTATTTCTGAAAACGGCTGATAAGCCATATCCTAGATCAGAGAATTATATCTGTTTATAAATAAATGCTCTGCGTGTTACACTATCTATATCCTCCAGTAAGGCTGAATGTATCCGTTCCTGTTACATTTATTTTTTGCACAACTTTGCGCGTCCATGTGGATGTACTTGTTAATCGTGTGTTTGGTGGGAATATTAATCATTTTCACATCATGAACAGTTAATAGTAATAATAATAATAATAATAATAATAATAATAATAATAATGAATTCAATTTATAACGCACTTTTCATTAATGAAAATCTCAAAGTGCTACAAAGTGCAACAGAATTAAATGTCGATAAAACAAATAATAAAACAGTTAAAATCAACAACAGTATCAACTAAGATCAAAAGTAGAATCATGAGGAGGAAGAGTATGCTCGGTTAAAAAGAAAGGTCTTCAAGCCGTCAACCACAGACTGTGGGGCTTCAGTTTCTCAGAAGCACCTGTAAGTGTCGCCAAAGGAACAAGAACCACAGAAACGTGCGTACGCAAGCAGGGGAGCTGGCGTGGAAATGTACGTGGATGCGCAGATATTCACGTTCATTTCAGTTTTGATACATACGGGGTTTTGCGTGGAAAGTGACGTGCGCAATGTTTTTGTGCGCACGCACGGTTGATACATGAGGCCCCAGGGCAAGGGAACTAACTAAAACATGTAACATGAATAACTAAACTGGGGCTGAACAGAGAAGTAAACTAAACAGGAATTTAACTAATCTGGAGCAGGACAGGGAAATAAACTAAATCTGAAATAACTAAAATGGAGCAGGGTAGGTTGAATGGAAAACACATGGAAAGTCCAGGAGAGGGAGCCAACCTCACAGTGGGAACAAAGAGCTGACTAAACAAACAGAACACAGAAACAAAAACAGAAAGCTTAACAGGGCAAGACAAAGACACTAGACAACTGAGAGGAGACAAAGAACTAAATTAAACTCAAGAGAAGACTAAAAGAAACACAAACAGACAGAACACAGAAACACCAGACAACAGAAGACAGACCATGACAGTTTCTTTTGTAAAAAAATGAACAAATTTAATAAACATAAACAAACATAAACTCAGTTTAATAAGTGGCTTACTCATATAGTGGGCTAACCAGTTCAATAGTGATAAGATGGTTTCTGGAGTCCACCCTCTCCCCATTGCTTGAGCATGAACTTTGATGTTTTGAACTGCTGGACGACGACGTGTCACCGCTCGACGACAGCGACGATGTGCCGTCGCTCGACGACATCGACAACATGCCGCCGCTCGACGACATCGACGACGCTCGACGAAGCTGACGACGTCTCGCCGCTCGACGAAGCTGACGACGTCTCACCGCTCGACGAAGCTGACGTCTCCTCGCCTGCAGACTCGACGGTGGTCTCCTCGCCTGCAGACTTGACAGATGACTCCTCGCTCGTTGCAGAAGTATCGCTCACAGACTCTTCGGCTGCTGAAGCGTCGCCTGACGATGCTTCGCCTGGTTCCTCATCTCCTGGTTCCTCGTCTCCTGGTTCCTCGTTTCCTGGGCCCTCGTCTCCTGGTCCTTTGGCTCCTGGCTCTCCGGCTCCTGGTTCCGGCTCTTCTGCGACCAACGAAGACCCAGCCTCGACCTCTACAGAGGGTCCCAGCGCCACAGACGTCTTGACCTCTACAGAGGGTCCCAGCGCAGCAAACGTCTCGCCGCCCGATGAAGCACTCGACGTCTCGCCGCCCGACGAAGCACTCGACGTCTTGCCGCCCGACGAAGCACTCGACCTCTCGTCGCCCGACGAAGCACTCGACGTCTCGCCGCCCGACGAAGCACTCGACGTCTCGCCGCCCGACGAAGCACTCAACGTCTCGCCACCTGACGAAGCACTCGACGTCTCAACGCTCGACGTCTCAACGCTCGATGACATCGAGGACGTCTCGACGTCTCCTGCAGTCTCTACGCTCGCAGAAGTCTCAACGTCTCTTGCAGTAGATGGATATTTACAAGTGATTAGCTTTATGAGATGTTTGCCAGCCTTTGCTCCTTCTCTTTCCTTTTTAAGTGCACTTTACAACAACACACACCAACAGCACATTTGGGGACGGGGGTGTGTGTGTCGGGGGTCTAGATTTGTTAATTTCAATTTTATTTATTTATTTATTTATTTATTTATATAAATATATATAAATATATATATATATATATATATATATAAATATATATATATCTATATATATTATTTATTTATTTATTTATTTATTTATTTTTCTCTCACCCCCCTGGTTGCCTGGCGGACATTCTGGGGGTGGGCCGTCAGGGGTTGTCCTGGGATATGGGGGGGTTCGGGGCCTGGGGGTTCGCCGTGGGCGGGGCTGGCATTGCGCTCTCCCTGGGGCTGCTTGGGCTCGGGTGTCCTGTCCTGTCGGCAGGGAGAGGGTTGGGCCGAATCTTGGATGTCGGCTACTCTCCACCCCAGAATGAATGGGCCTACCTCCTGGGTTTGGGTATGGGCTGCCCCATGTAGGGGGCAGGTACATGTCTTGGACCTAGGGGGTATAGAGGGTGCATCAGGATTATGAATGGAACGTGTCGTTATTGTTTGTCTTTGTGTGAGTGAGGATGAGGGTGGGTCTGAGTGAGTGTGTCTGTGTATGAATGTCTAATTGTCAGGCTGGGATTTGGACTGCCCCCTCTCTGTTACATCTAAGGCTACTTGATGTTGCGCTCCTACCACGTGGCCCCCGGGTAGGTGTCCTTTTGCCTGCGGGCAGGCTGGGGGCCCTTGCTATCGCTTTCGGGGGTTGGGCGCTTGGGCGTGTGTCGGCTCGGCCTGGTGGAGCTCGGGTCCTCTGGTCCTATCGGGTCTGGGCCTGAGGGGTGGGCGTCCCCGGTGCCCGGGCCTCGGTGTCCGGGCCTCGGTGTCCAGGCCTTAGGCTACGTCAGTGCAACGGGCTCTTGCAGCGGGCTCCAGCGGGGGCCTGTGGGCTTGTCGCTGTTGGCCCCCCGGGGTCATTGTGTGTGGTCACTGGTGGAGCTCGTCCGGTTCTCCCCCTTGGTCGGATCTGGGGAGTGGGCGAGTGGCTCGTCCTGTTCAGGTGGCCCTGGGGACTCTGGGCTCGGGGTCCTTCTTGGGGTCTTGGGCTTTGATCTCCTTCATCTGCCTCAGGCTTTGGGGGGACGGATCTCTGATGCTTCACAGTCGCTGCTAAATGTTCTATTGGAGGAACCTTATTCACTTATGCATGCTCACAACCACACACAAATGGATGCAGGGATGTATATGTAGATATCATATGCAGATATGTAGACGGATATGTGATATGAATGCATATGTATGTATACTGTATATATATTTGTAGGTATGGGTATGTTTATTTATGGAAATCTACTGCAAGGTCATGAATATTATTAGTCTATGCATGTATGTTTCGTTGCTATGTTCTGTCATGTGCGTTGTAGGATTGCGGACGGAGGTTGGGTGTGTTTGCCTTGTGCTCCTTTTGTGGATAATTGTTGTTTTGTTGTCTTACTTTCTATCTTTTCTTTCTCTCTATTAAAAAAAATCATATCGTGTGAGAGGATGGCTGTAAGGTGAGAAGGGAGGCCATCTATAAATGAAAAAAAAAAGAAATTGCGGACCTAAATAAATTAATAAGCGCTTTAGAAATAGCGGAACTAATTTTTGGATTAGCGCTGCCCAGCACTGGCAGTTTCTACGCTCGCAGATGCCGTCTCGCTGCCTCCTGCAGTCTCTACGCTCGCAGAAGCCGTCTCGCCGCCGCCGCCGGCCGTCTCATGCCCTCCCGGCCGACCGCCCGACCGGCTCCTGCCTGATGGGCGGCCTCCTGGTCGACCGCCCGACCTACCTCGGCCTGATGGCCGGTCTGCCGTCCGCCCTGTCGTTTTTTGTTGTGTTTGCCCCTTGTCCTGGTGTTTGTCCTTGTGTTTCTTCGTGCCTGCCATCCTTGCTGTTCCTCCCTCCTCCTCCCCACGGTTTCTGGGTGGTGGATTTCTAGGGTCATCTGGGGACATCCTTTGAGGGGGGGTACTGTGAGGATTGTGGTTACACAGCCTACCTTGTGTTATGTGTTCCCTTTGTTTTGTTTATTTGTTTAATATTTAGTCCACCTTGTGTTGTAAGTTCCCTTCTCTCAGTTTCTGTGTTCTGCAATGTTTGCCTCCATCTGGTGTTGTGTCTCTGTTCCTGCACTCCCTGGTCATCCTGGTCTGTCATTTCCTCATTTCCTCTTATGGTTTTCACCTGTGTCCTCACAGGTGTTTTGTCTCATTAGTCATGTGTATATAAGTCAGCTCCTGTGTGTTGTCCAGTGTCGCGTCATCGTTGGGTCTCCCCTGATGTCTCCTGTGTTGATCCTGTCTCCTAAGAGTGAGTTTGCTGCACATCAAAGCTTTTTGATTTATTATTATTAAATATATATTCTTTGTAACTCTGGCTCCCTGTGAGAGTTCTTGTCTGCACCATTGGGTTCTGTCCTGCCTGTAATCCCTGACAGTAACACGGTAAAAACAATGGGCCTCATGCAGAGGTGGGTAGGAATGAGTTACATTTACTCAGTTACATTTACTTAAGTAACTCTTTGATAAAATTGTACTTGTGAGAGTAGTTTAAATGTGAAAGACTTATACTTTTACTTGAGTAAATTTTAGGGGAGAAAACCGCAACTTTTACTCAGTTACTATGGGCTTTCTGCCGATCGCTACAGTTACTTTTGTTTCAAGTATGTAAAAACATTTGCAGCAAAATTATTGCGTAACTTATTGTCACCTGACATGTAACCAATCAAGTGAAGCCAACCAGTCACGTGACCACAACAAACTCTCCGCGCGGGCCATGTTGAGTGACGTCGGAGATTCTGGTAAACAGTTAGTGCTGTTTATAGGATGTCAAAATGTAAGAAAATGAGTTCCAACATTTACTGGTAGAAACAAAGTTTTGCAGAAAGTCAAGTTTATTATTATTTAGCAGAATTATTTGGGCTACAGTTGCCTTTGTGTTTGTTTTTTATTTACAACAATGTAAAAGATAAGTGGTTTATTTCTAAATCCTTTTGGCTGGTATTGCCTTTGTGTTTTTATTTATAACAATGTATGTTCAGTCTCATTAAAAGTTATGTTTCCTTGTAAATCCATTTGCATGTTATAATTTAATGACACGAGATGGTACTCCGCAGTTACTCACTACTTGAGTAGGTTATAATCAAAGTACTTTATTACTTTTACTCAAGTAAATTTTTGGATGCCTACTCACTACTTTTACTTGAGTACTATTTGGTTCAAGTAACAATACTTTTACTTGAGTAAACATTTTGAATACTCTACCCACCTCTGGCCTCATGCAAGAACCGTTCGTACGCACAGATTTGTTCATAAACTGTGCGTACGAGTGATTTAGGAGCATTTGTGGCATTCAACAATGTTTTCGTATCCTAAGATTTTTTTCAGATACGAACAAAATTTACGAGTGGTCCGGACCTGTCGTATATTTTACGAGCAGCCAGTCTGCTGTTATCCAGACGGATTTTCTTCACTAATAACTTTATATTTCGTTATTCAGAAAATATTTTGAGTCTAAAGAAATCACGCACCATAATTATATTTGACAATAGGTTATTCTGTTTGAATTAGAATTATAATTTTAAATGTAATAATGACTAACGGATTAAAATATTTAAATTAAAATCAATTTGTTATCAATGCCGTTTTCTAACACTACAATATTAATATGAAGATCTCAAACTAAAACCAACTTAAATTATGAATTAATTTAAGTTTAATTTGTCTCGGTAACGCAGACTTTACCTTGACCTCCTCCTGTTGCAGTCATAGAGCTCCGATAGCTCAGTGAGATGAGCGTTGGCTCGTCGTCTGAACCTTATGGGTTCAATTCCCACATGGGACAACGTTTTTTTTTTCTTTTAAATTCATTCCAGATTTAAAAAACACAAGAAAACTATTTACAATACAACAACAAATAAAGCATAAAGTCTTTTTAATCTGGAATGAATAAATAATCTAAAGAAAGAAGGAAAAAAAGTTCCCAGTTGCGCAACTAGGACGCGTGTATATTTTAAGGTCCACATTTATTATACACAAACATTCTTTGGCTTTAGCTGGTCCTTTCATCCCATGAGTGACGCTGCTATAAAGGACAGATGTTCTTTTCTCGATCTCGGAGAGCAGAACTTCAATCTCCGCACTTAAGTTCTTCTTTTTACTTTTCGCGGTCATTTTTATGAATGGACACTTCGCAGGAAACGTAGCCTTATATGGTGTTTTGAGGGGTGGGAATTATGTAAATAACCTCTCCGCGTGCACGCGCAGGTGGATAGAACAGGTGGAATTCATCATACGTACGCAGCTCATTTACACACTTTTCCTGAGGATAGAAGAGTTTGTTGAATCTGACGTGGCATGTTCGTACGAACGCTTCGTACGAACAAAAGTAAGACAAATTTAGGATAAATATACGAACATGTTCTTGCATGAGGCCCAATCATTTGTCTGCTGAAAATTATAGCAAACATGTGTCTTAGCTTAACCGTTCCTTAATAAATTCACGTTATGGTCAAATCTGCTGGATTTAAATTTTTTCGCTTTGAAAAAGTACAAGGAAAAACAACTAAGCTAACCGCGACACATTTACGTCTATAAAACATCGAATTTTTATCTCGTAACTCCAACAGCTAAGAGTTTGTAAATGTACAGCTAGTGATTACTTTCTGTAAGTTTGATAAAAAACATGCTATGTGGTTTATGAGCTATTTGCTCAAACGTACAAGGAAAAATCAACAAAGCTAACCGCAACACATTTACGTCTATAAAACATCAAATTTTATCTCAAACATCTCATAAAGCTAATCACTTGTAAATATCCATCTAGTCAGTGCTGGGCAGCGTTAATCCAAAAATTAGTTCCGCTATTTCTAAAGCACTTATTAATTTATTTAGGTCCGCAATTTCAAAAGCGCTTATGTATTAGCAACGCTAGCGGACGCTAATGCTAATGCGCTAACGTGCAAATGGCGAACTACTTTTTTTAAATCCAGCAGATTTGACCATTTCGTGAAACTGTCAAGCTCAGAAAAACCTTGTGCTATAAAGTCAGCTAAGAAATATATTTTTTCTCAGCAAAGAAATAATTGTTTTTACCGTGTTTTGTTGTAAAGTCCTTTGCTTCTGTGGCCGTCGCCATTTTGAAGAGGGCAAATGAGGCGCTGACGCGTCGCGTAGGCCGCTGAGAAACATCCATAAGTTCACCCTCCATGTTAAAAACTCTTCGTCTGACTCTTCGAAAACAAGCAATAAGGCTGCAGAGTAACACACTGGCTGCTAACTGCTATAGAGAGAGCGCTCTCTCTAGCCAAGAGACTGAGGGGGACGCTTTTTTGTCACGGACCACATCCGGCGCTGACAGGATATGGTCTGTTAGCAGTCGTCCGGTTGATTTAAGAGCTCGTAAATAAGTTTTTTCGTTTTTACTGATAGATAATTAGTTATTAGCGGTACTGCATTTTAAATAAAAATAGCGCAAATCCGCTTATGAATTATAAAAGTTAGTCAATCCGCTGTAACGCTGACAAATTGTTTAGGTCTGCTATAAGCGGATTAGCGCTTTAGCGCTCCCTGGCGGTCTGGCGCCCACCTTTGCATCTAGTGATTACGTTCTGTAAGTTTGATCAAAATCTGTCCTGTGGTTTTTGACCTATTTTGCTAACAAACACTGAGCTAACAGCGAAGTAGCTAGTTCATACCTCCAGAGCAGGAGGCCGGGCTGCGACAGAGGGAATCCAACCTGAGGAGCCTCTTGTCGGACACATGAGGTGGGAACGGTCGGTGGACTCTCTGGAAGTGTTAGTCAGACCTCCAGAGCAGGAGGCTGGGCTGCGACAGACTGAGTCCGTCCAGAGGAGGCTCTCGTCGGACACATGAGGTGGGAACGGTTGGTGTACCCTAGCGGACAAAGGTGGTACTGCACCCCTAGCGGCCGAAAGTGGTACTGCACCATTTTTGCAAAAATGGAAAAACGGTCATATCTGAGTCAAAAATTGGTCTAAAAATATGGGGGGAAAAAATCCATAAACAAGTCTCACTTCTCTATAAGTCACAGGGCATGCAAAATAGGCAAAAAGGTGCAACTTATAGTCCGGAAAACGGTACTAAAGCTTTTTCACCTTTCAGAAAGTGAAACTGTACGTAGTCTCTTTCATGGTTGCTTATACAGTACCATTTTTTGTGTTTCAATTCCCTCCAAATAATGTACATTTCACCCAGTGTTCCCAACCTTTCACATTAGTTGACGTTAATCCGGCTCAGAACCGATGAGCGAGCTGAGCTCCAGAACACGGGGTTCCGTGTTACCTCCGCCCTCATCCTTGAAAACAAATCACACCCTGCTCTCACTGTAGCTGTCAATGACAGGCCTTGTTTTAAAGAGTGGACACATGAGAGGAGCACAAGTGGCTCAGTGTGCAGTAACCACAGCTAACCTACAGATGACACTGTAATACACACTCTGCACACACACACACACACACACACACACACACACACACACACACACACACACACACACACACGCACGCTGGTTTTCTCTGTGTGAGTGATTAAGAGACAAAAGTGTGGTAATAATAAACCCAGCTTTACCTTGTTGTCTCTTTCTAAGCATGTCTTAAGGATTAAAACTCGACTTTATGGTTTGAAAGTCACAATAATTGAAAATCTCTAGGAAATGTTGTGCTTCGAAGCTTGAAGACAACAGAGTCATTTGCTCTGGGCGAGGAAAGGGTGTGTTAGTGGCTACTGCAGCAAGGTTTGACAATAAAAATACCTGTGACACAAACTCAGACAACAATCCCTTTTATTTTTTTTTGTTTGCTCAGTTCTGCATCACAAGTGAGCAAGCTGACTCGCTTTCTGTCAGTCCGGTCCTGACACATCGACGGTCAACATTCTTTACACTCCAAAGGCAACCATTAGTTTTTTCTAATTCAACATTACTGGACACACCCAGTCCCTGCTCTCTCATTTTCCCCAAGGAAAAAAACCTCCCCCTCTTCACCCTTGCTTCTAGTTTTCTATGTTTTTCCTCCCTTCTGTTACCATAGAAATAAACCCATGGCAGGAAGGCAGCCTCATGCCCATGCAAAGGAGGGAATTTGTTTTGTCGGATAAACAAATCCACATCAGGAAAGGTGGAACCCTGAGGACACGAGGAGAAAACCTGATCACATGCTTAACTTGCTCCAATCGTTGTGTCCGGGTGCAGTCACACAACTTGCCTCACTTCATCATTTAGGTGTAAAGTCAGCGGATGTAATTCAAGTCACCTTTTGCAACCAGAATGTTGAAGGAAAATCACCACGACTGCTCACTGTTTTCATATTAAGGTGACTAAGCAGAGCATGAAGACATCCCCACAACAAGCTTGTTGTTTCCATATATCTCAGATGCACTTATTTCAAGTTGCTGCTAATATTATAATAATACTGTTGTAGATGAGGAGTTTCCAAAGGTGAAGTCAGGAATCCACTATTTGAGGCACATTGTCTTAAGATCCATCCATCCAAAAAAACATGTACATGAACCCATGTTCTGCTGCTTATCTGTGGTCTGATCACAAATCGGATATCTTGCTGTATTCATCTGCTCACTATAGACTCACGTTCAGGCTGCTGTTTAATACTGTATACCGCATGATATCATGTTAAGCATATATCTTAGATCTTTGTTGTTTAGCGTATATTTTGGTGTATATAGATCCTTATACACTGTTTATTTCCATACTTTGTATTTTTGCTGGGTGTAACCCTTAAGTACTGTACACAATTCCGTTCCACCTCATGTACCACATGGGATGCGAATGACAATAAAGAACCCTGAAAACAACAGGTCCAAAAGAAAAACCTTCTCCACACTGGATCCTCTTGAGGGTTCATGAGGCAACCCCAGGCCAGAAAGGATACATCCCTTCTGCCCAGAAAATCTCCATAAGGGAACATCCACATGAAGGCATCCTAATCAAATGCACAAACCACCTTGGTAAACTCTGCACCTCTGGTGACAGCTACTTATCTTAGGTCTATAGGACACCCCCCGGAAGAAGCCCGTTTAGGATCAGGTTCTTTCAGTTATTCTCAACTTTTAATGACCACTGGAACGAAGATGGACGGGTCACCTTTTGGCTGGGCTTCTCCTTCAACACAGCAAACTGAGGCAATATCCTAAAAGTAATTATTGGTTTATTTGCAGTTTGCTTTATAATTAGAACCAAAAACCTTTGCCACTGTTTGATTTTATGAGTCAAAAGCCGAAAAAGTTTGGGAACCATTGTATAGACTAGCCTACTGTATTTGGTTTAGGGAAAAATAAAATATAATCAGACATTTTATGCTTTCAGGGGCTGGGGTAGCTCAGAGGTCATGGCCTTTAAATCCCAAGACAGCAGGTGAAAACCCAGGTTGAGTTTGGAAGGGCATTACCGGTAGATGGAAAACAATTGCCCCTTTTTTTTTTTGGCTTCTCCCTTCGTTAGGGGTCACCACAGCGTACTAGTCACACGAAGACTTGGCAATTGTTTTTACGCCGGATGCCCATCCTGACACAACCACAGGCCACCGAGCTACCACAGCTGATATCTAGGGTTCCCGGGGGAGCAGATGTTGTGGGTTAAGGGCTTTGCTCAAGGGCCCAGAGTGGGGCAGATGAGGGTGGAGACAGGTGTGAACTCTTCACTTATCCCACCCACATTTTTGATGTTGTCGGTACCGGGGCTTGAACCGGCGATCTTCCGATCACAAGCTCACCTTCTTAACCTCTGCACCACCACTCCCACTCCCAGTTGCCAAATATCGTGTGTAAAAGTTCACGCTCTGGGGCGACCCCTGACGAAAGAAGCATTTTTCAGTATGTCTATTGTTATGTCTTTGTTATTCAGGGTTTTGAAAGTTTTTGGAGCAAAACAGGCTGAGTTCAAATACATGACTGAATAGAAAAAAATAATAATCCTGTCTCTCTCATAAAAAGTAAAGTAGTACAAAAATAAAAATAATTCTTACTTTTTTTTTATTTTTATTTTTTTATGAAAGCTGCAGTTTTGTATTTGCACTCATTCCACTTGCATGACTCCAGCATGGAGCATTGAGGACATTTCACAAGAACTTGAGGAATAAAACAGGCTTTTTCTTGTTTTTAAATCTTACTTGTTGTGTAAACGGAATATTCACCCTCTGTGTTTATTCACGCATAGTTTCTGTCCGGAACCTCCACAGTCTGATAACATTCACCTTGAATGAATTTCTGTGCTTTTTATTTATTTATTTATTTGCCTACGTCACACGGAATCTTCCCGCCCATGCTTCGCTATCCCCGCCTCCTTGTGTTCATTCTCGGACGCTGATTGGCTGAGACGCGCGTCACTCACGCCTGCCACTGAGGCAGGCTCCTCCTCGTCCACGACGTTGAACTCGGGTCGGGGGCTGTGAAACGAGGAGCAGTCCAAAAATCTGGTACATGTAACGACCTGCTACGTGGATATGATGCTCTAGCTGTTCTTCACAGAACCGTAAGTTTATCTTTTCGCTAAAACTCGCATGAAAGTCGGTGTTTTTTGTTATTTCAACCTCGCTTCCGTTTGAATGAGGCGGCAGACTTGACACCTCTTGTGCTGTCTGTCAAGTGAAAAATCGCGTTGGTTGGAAACAAGTCTTCTCTTGACAGTTGGTGCTAAGCTAAGCTAACCTGTGAGCTAAAGTATGACTATAAACATTAACTACCAGTATGTTGTGTTTTATTTAAGCCCTGTAATGGATGACTCGATTTAGCAATTTTTTTTTCAAACTTTGACTTGCTGTGTCTGAGCCGGGTCCACCTGTGGTTTGTCATCATCATCCTTTCCCCCATTAATATTTATATTAAATAATCAGTCCTGTTAGTCTGATTTAAACAGATGTGTCTGTTTTGTGGTGCAGACCTTGTCTGTGTGTTTATGAGTGAAGGTTGTTTTCTCTGGATGGATGATTAATTATTTTGTAATTGAGTGACTTTATTCTTATTACAGTGTAAAGTGATTCAGGGTCAGTCTATACCACTTAGTTCACCCAACATGATTTTCTGCATGAGCAGCATCACTATCACTGTGATATTTACTCATGCCCTGTGGGTGCACACAGCTAAGACAGCCCCTATTTATGCTAACAAAACAGCAACCTGCAGATTTTTTTTGTAGATTTACGTTCTCACGGCCATAGGCTGCTTTTTAATGTATCTGGGATAGACTGCAATGCTGGGGAAACCGGTTCAGTTATAGGTTTACTACTTAGGTGTAAATATCAAGAGACAGTAACATGTCTAATTTTTGTCAGCTAATAACTAGATTTATAATTATTCTAACAAATGTTAGAAATATAACAAGAAAGCCCAAATCATCCAACCTTTCAGTCAATATTTGCGAGTTTTCTTCTTAAGCTTCAAGGTTTGGGTACATTTTCTTATTTCAACGTCACCTTCCTCAATGTTTTTCTTACATGGTAGAAAAAAAGGATTAATTTGTTCACTGAAAAGCTATAGGGTATTAATTGTACCTCGGAGCTAAATGGCTATGTGCAGGCACATTAGTGTCAAATAAGGTGTATTAGATCTGGTCTGTCATTCTTCAGCTGGTTTTGCTGCTAGACACTAAACAAAATCGATTGTTTTTTTCACTGTGCATAATGGATGTTTCTCTATTTTTTCATTCAACCTTTATTTAGACAGGTTAATCTCATTGAGCCTCGAGGACTCATTTACAAGAGAGACCTGTCTACAAACTAAAGAATGATGACAACAGCAACAGTAGATTTTCCTTGAACAATCAACAATAGACAAACATAAGAGAGGCATACATTTTTTTTTACAAGTTAAAACAAAGAACCAGCTTTTAAAGTTGTAAAACATAATTACAAACAGTTTGTGGTTAGAGAAGATATATTTGTCTGCACAAAGTTGGGCTATGTCTGATGGTAAAGACAAAATATTTAACAAGTAATCGGTTGTCCTTCAGTGGTGATCGCTAGGGCTGAATGATTTTGGAAAATATTCTAATTGCGATTTTTTTTACCTCAATATTGCGATTATTTTTCAATGTCGTCTTCTCATGTACTTTTCAATGAACACAAGCAAGTTGTTTTAGTTGCAAAAAATTCCACTGTTTTCAGCTCTGCAGCAACTCTGTTTCTGTATTTTATGTATAGCTCTGGGATAGCAACTTGGCTAAAATGTGTTCGTGAAGCATTCTGTACCGCTTATCCATTGTGCTTACCAAAGTCGTAAACCCAGGCTTGGTCACTATATTAATGGGCATCATGTCTTTCGCTATGAACTTCATTATTGTTCGAGTTATTTCCATGTATTGTTTCAAATATGTTCATACGGAGTTATAATTTCGAACAGTTTGGTCAGTGATCCCTGTCGGCTGCTACTTTGCTTACTTGAAGCTGAAGCACTGGTCATTGTCATTCTAGTCATGCAACTATTGTAAATGGCTTTGTGGTGTTTTTTTAAGTGTTAGTAAAGATTTGTGATGTTACCTTGAGAGGTAGCAACAGCAGCAAGGCAGCTTCTGCACAATACATGTCGTTGTGCAGCACCTTCTTTTTTTATAGCCAAAATAATTCCAAACAACGGACGTGCTGCTCCTCTTTGGTACCAAACTTTCAGATGTGTCAGCTTCTATCGAGCCTGACGCCGTTGTGCAACTGGTTAAAGCCCAGTGTTGACTTCTCCCGCTCCCTGCTTTGCTTTGCTCTGCTCCATTCACTCGCAAGTCATGTAACCAGATCACATGACCAGTCAGATGGCAGCCTTTACAATGAGAATATCTTGTTTTATCATATCATGATATTATTGCAAATACAATTAATTGTTCAGCCCTAGTGATCGCAATAACTTCTGTTTGAAATTTTTAATCAACACCACAAATCTTTGTATTCAAATGAAAAGTGTACATTGGTACCATGGTTAGTCAGGGTGTTATGCTACCTAATTTCCCTCTGCTTAAATGACTCCAGAAGACTATAGTCACAAATGTTTGGTAGCTACTAAACACAGTTGTATGGCATTATAATTCAAGAACAAATGGTTTGCAGTCAGAAAGTCTTATTTCTTAGGTTTTATGTGCAGTTGGTGTTGGTGTTCATTAGTTTTCTAAAGACCTTTTGAAGATTTTCTTTGGCTATTTTTGAAACTCATCTTATTGGAGTCATTTTCAGTCCAGGGCCTGACCATTAGAGGAACCATTTTTTGTTGTTGTCTTTTTGCATGTTAAAGCTGGGGTATGTAAGATTGTAATGTAGTCTAACTTTTCAAACAATATATTTTTAACATATTTCTTCACTCTGTCACTATCTACTGACAAACTGATGTTAGACAAAGTAATCTCTGAAAAAAACTATAGTCCCCTTGCTTCTCTATCAGCATTTATAAAAACACTAAAAACACAGAGTGACCAGGACAATGACAGCCAATAAAAACAGAGTTTGTAACCAGCCAATTAAAAACAGAGCTTGAATTTGAATCAGCCAATAAAAACAGAGCTTGAATTTGAATCTCAGCAGAGCCTCCCCCTCAGAGCCATATATGGCTCTGAGGGGGAGGGATCAGAATGCTTTGCCTGTTGAAAATTTTTCTAAGTTCTGCACTCTACAGAAAGTTACACATAGCACCTTTAAGACACTTAATTTGATAAAAAAATAAAATAAAATTGGCTCCAGTGTTATGCAGCAGACAACAGACATGATTTCTTTCAGCACTTTATCAGGAGATTTATATAGCTGAACGAAAGTTGCCGAAGATGAGAGCTTGACAAACACAAAATGATGTTTTAGCCTCAACAAGATGATTCCCAAAGTGTTATTGGCTGAAAACTCATCAACTGAAGGATGATGCAACTTTCAGGTCTTTGCCGGCTTGTTTTTCCTGTTTCTTATTGACATGTCATTCAGATATATTTTTTCCTCTTCTTCTTTTGTCTTCCAGTTGTATAATTGTTGTCACTTTTTTTTTTTTAGCACATTGCACAAATAGCTGTCATAGTCAGGTACAAAGACTGGATGGAAAAGTCCGACAGACCTTAAAAAAACCTGTGGAACTATTGATCAAGGCTATTTCAAAAGCTTACTGTTTGTGTGTACTGTATATATATATTAGGGATGTAACGGTACACGTGGGTGTACCGTACCGTTTCGGTATGGCACGTTCGGTTCGGTCCACCTGTGTACCGTTTCGGTTATTTTTTTCACTTATTAAATGTTATTAACGGTAGAATATATGCGCCACGGAACTAAAATTCCTAGGTGAGTTTCAGCATGGCGCTATTGTCTTGCAGCACACGTAGCATTAGCAGCCTAGCTTCTCGTGCGGTCTCCTGTTTGTTAACATTATGGCTTCCTTGTTAAAAGACGAGCGCAAATTCAAAGCGGTGTTTGGACGTTGTTTCACGGAGATTAGGTCTGCAGACCAGTGTCTGTAGCAGACAACACGTCTAACTTGTTAACGGACTTGAAACGACGTCATCCGAACGTGGACAAAGAATAGCAGCTTGTTGCAAACACCGCTAACAGCAGCAGCATTAAAACAGCCTTCATCAGGTACCGGTAATTCAGATCGGTTCGGAGCAATAACACAAGCTGTAAGAGTTTTTAAAGAACTGGATCTACGTCTGAATGTTGTTGATGCGCAGGCTTTAAAGTTCTTGAGCCCCACTAAGACATCCATCATGTCAACACTTCAGCCAAAAAGTTCAGCACTTTATGAAAAAACTAAAACTGATATTGTCAACAAGCCCTGGAGCTGATTAAAGCTCTGATGATGATGATGATGATGATAACTGAGAGATTCAACCGTTCAAGAAGAGGTATTGCTCTTTTATTATTATTATCTAATTAACCCTTTTAATTTAAAATTATAATCATATTAACTCATTTTTTTTACCTCTTTGTGTTTTATTTCCAGTCTGGGACAGAGGTAGCTTCTGTCTTCTTCCTCTTCAGGGAAATCCACCAGATCACCTGCAGCTAAGAATCTGTGATGACTGAACTCTGAACTTTTCCAGGGACCTGTCCTGGGGGAGCAGGTCCAAGAAGAGGTTGTGAGTAATGAGGACAAATACAGCCACACTGCTGCTACTGTTGTTATTGAGATGTTTTTCTCCACCGTTGGAGATATTCACTGCAACTATACAAGTTTGGCTCTTATAGAACTGATAGAAGAGGTTACTTCAGTAATAGATGATAAGCAGTATTGTATGGGTTTGTTTGTTGATTTGAGAAAGGCTTTTGACACCATTGACCACACCATTTTACTAGAAAAATTGCAACAGTACGGTATTAGAGGTCTAGCCATACAGTGGATATCTAGTTATTTGAAAGGCAGAAAACAGTTTGTACAAATTGATGATGTGAGATCTCAACTATGCAGTATTTCGTGTGGAGTACCACAAGGTTCAGTGCTTGGCCCTAAGTTGTTTATTTTATATGTAAATGATTTAATTAAGGTGTCTGGGATTCTAAGGTGTGTTTTATTTGCAGATGACACTACTTTTTTATGCTCGGGTAGAGACTTGAATCAGACGTTTGAATTAATGAAGATGGAGTTTGACAAAATTCAAACTTGGTTTAAATTAAACAAGTTATCACTGAACGTGGAAAAAACTAATTATATGATATTTAGTAAAAAAAAGTCAACTATGGATTTTCTTTTCAAGATTGATGGTGTGGAGATACAAAGAGTGAATGAAGTAAAGTTTTTGGGTGTAATTATCGATGATAAATTGTCATGGAAAAAACATATTAATTTTGTAAGAACTAAAATGTCTAAGTCCATGGCAGTACTATATAAAACGAGGGACTTACTGACAGACAAGGCTTTGTGTTTACTGTATAATACAATTGTTGTGCCAAATTTAATTTATTGTATTGGTGTCTGGGGTACAGCTTGTAAAACTGTAACCAAATCTATTTTTATTTTACAAAAAAGAGCTGTAAGAATTATCTCAAGAAAACATTATTGTCATCCTTCAAGTATTTTATTTTATCAACTGAAATTACTCAAGTTTTATGATTTGGTGGACTACTTTATTCTATTACTAATGTACAGGGCTCAGAATCACAATTTACCATCGAACGTACAAGCGTATTTTGTAAAAAGGAGCAGTTGCTATAATTTAAAAGGAACTGATATTTTTGTTAAGCCAAAGTTTAGAACAAGTTTGCGGGGTAGGTCTACTTTAATGAGGGGAATTGATTTATGGAATGGTTTGAATAATGATATTAAAAATGAGGAATCATTATTTGTATTTAAGAAAAGGATAAAGAATATAATGCTGACGAGATACATTTAAGTTAGTTAATATTAGCGAAAACTATAAAGAATAATTGTGATATGTTTTGGGTTTTGTTGTATTATTTGTGATTATTGCTTGAATTGATTGTTTGAATTGATTTTGTTAAGAAGGGGCAGAATTGATAAGATTGAATTCTTCTTCTGCCGCCTTTCATTTTATAGGTATTTTATATTGTTTTTTTCTCTTGAAATTGTATTGTTTTTAATGGAAATGAAATGAATAAATAAACAAACAAACAACTAGATTTGTGCTTTTAGCAGAAAATGTGGACAAGTTGGTCTTTTTGGACAAAAACTTAAAACTTGATTAGTTAGATTGTAAACACTCTGTTGCTGCATACTGTATTGTTCTGGCTGGCTGTTATTGTATTTATTAAGATTTTTATTATTGTTAATACAGTATAGTTTATTTATTGTAAAGAATGCAGTTTATTTAAAATATCATCCAAATGGGTCACTTTCATTTAGTTTTATACAAACGTATTGTTTACTTGACACATTTTCAAAGTAAACATTTTATAATACTTTTTTTTTGTACCAAAATTAACCGAACCGAACCCTCCTTGTAATTGAACCGAACCGAAATGTGATTTTAGTGTATCGTTACACCCCTAATATATATATACTGTATATATATA
>JBBPBX010008947.1:18551-61226 GCA_038048925.1 Garcialebias charrua
TATATATATAGTATACTGTACTGTATATATACAGAATGTATATATATATATAACATCTCTGTGTGTGTGTGTGTGCGTGTATTTACTTTGTACTTTGAATACTGAATGAAGCTCATGCCAGTAATTGTGCCCATAAAAGCAGTTTTTATCAGCTGTTCAACAGCTTCCTTGTAAAGGGAATACATTAACAACTTTACATGCTCCCACAGCACTCTCATCTCCTGCTAACAGAGAATTGTAGCACAGAAGTCTGTTTTGAGTCTGTCCATCAGCTGGTCACTGTCCGACAGATTTTTTTTTCTGGCTTCCAACTTTCCTAACCACAAACATCCAGCGTTGTGCCAAGAGTGACTCACAGAGTTATCTCTGTGTCACTTTCTCTTTTACACAACACCCACTGAAAAGCTGGAAAACACAGGGCACTCCCACTCGACTAATTCAATAAATAGTCACTCTGAGAATAGTTTGATTATCTTGTCCCCGCGTCTGTTTAAGCCAGCTGGTCTTAGACTTGTGTGAAATCGTGTTTTTTTGCTTGTGTATGTTCTTTAAATAGCCCTGTGTTTAATCTTAGCCAAGTTTTGTCATAAACAACAAACAACAGAAAAATTGCTTGTGTTTTTCCATAGAAACCTCTCATTGAACTCAAAACGTCCCATATCTCTGCAGGAGGGAGATCGAAAGCATCTTTTTGTGATGCAGCTTTTGAAAAATATGTTTTCTGCTGCTTTCTCTGTCTCTGAGTGAAAGCAAAAATAGTTGATTGCTTCACGACACGTTGGGGCTACTTTGTGTCTTTTTGATGATACCCACATTTGTTTTTCTCTGGCCGCTTTCACAAAACTCAGGCTCTGTCTTTATTCCTGTTAAAAAAAAAAAAGTTCCTAAAATAGCTTCAGACGAGCCGGTCCTATCATGTGTTCACTCAGTCAGACTTGACGTCTGAGGTCTGATAAATGTAGCTGTCACCGACCTTTTTAAAATCATATGCTGCTTTTTGAAACTATTTTTATTTCATGCTAAAAATAAATATTACCAGATGTGGGTCTATTTAAAGCACTTTGTGCTGCTCTTTGATAATCAGTGGATCATCTGGAGCTTTAACCTGATAAATCTGTAATCCAGGAGAGGCTTTTTGTATTGCATCAGTAGCTGGAAGATACAGATGCTGCTGAGGCTGGTGGCAGGACTTGTGTGAGAATGTGTGCAGAAAGTTGATGCTATGTCAGTGTTGAGGTGTTTGTCATGCTGGGATTGGAAACTCCAGCCTGACTATTCCTCATCAGGAGTCAGCCTGAAGCTGTGGAAAAATAAGGCTCAGCTTTGTTTTATTAATACCCCTGGTTTTCCTAAAAAGAAACAGAATGTGTTCCTTGTTGTTATTCTCCACCTTAAAGGATGCAAACTTGTCAAATAATTATTTTTTGTAATTTAGATTTAAATATGGCCACAATGTCAGTATTACGACGCAACTTGAAAGACATGTATTTTATGGTGCTTTGCACAAAAGAGCAACACCCAACACAATTTGGTTTCATTCATTCATTCATCCAATCTTTATTTTAGATTCATACTGGCTGTGATTATCGTACCCACCACTGCACCCTGTATTCACTGGTTAACTGGTCATCATTAACTTCACGCAGACTCTCCCACTGGTACATTTTCATATTTAAATCACTTCTTGGTCTTCTGCCTTCATACATCTCCTCCTTCATGTCTCTGCATGAGTGCAGCTACAGCGTGTGCTCTCAGGGCCTTCTCCTACTCTGCTCCTGTTTCCTGGAATATCTTGCAAAAACATCTGCTCTCGACCTTGACCTTTAGTGGTTTTAAATATCTGTTAAGTTCCTGGCAAAATCCAATGCAGATATGTTCCTTTTTTTAGTTTTTTACACCGCATAATAATCTAGCTTTTTTGATTTTATTTTTTGCTATCCTTTTGGTTGCCATTTTATTTTAACTTGTTAAAAAAAAACTGTACGCATCTTTTATGATAATAATAATAATAATAATAATAATAATTTGTCACATTTTGTCATCTGTGTATGTTTATCTATTGTTGTTGTCCACTGTTGTCATCACTCTTGGTTAAAAATTCAGGTCTCTCTTGTAAATGAGTCCCAGAGGATCAATGGGATTAACCTGTATAAATAAAGGTTAAATTTATACAGGTTACCGTTGTAGTCTCATTGAGCCTTGAGGACTCATTTACTTGTACAAGAGAGACCTGTTTTAAACAAAGAACACAGATGAGGTACAGACAACATTAGACAATCATCCATCCATTATCTTTAGCCGCTTCTTCCATTTTTGGGTCACGGGGGTCGCTGGTGTCCATGTCCAGCAATCACTGTGCGAGGGGCAGGGTACACCCTGGACAGGTCGCAAGTCCATCACAGGGACACATAGACACAAACAACCATTCACTCTCTCACTCACACCTAGGGACAATTTAGAGTTACCAATCAGTCTAACATGCATGTTTGTGGTCTGTGGGAGGAAACCAGAGTACCCGGAGAAAACCCACACATGCAAACTCCACCCAGAAAAGCCCCCGGACCGGGATTTGAACCAGGGACCTGCTCACTGAGAGGCAGCAGCTCTACCAGTTGCACCACCGTGCTGCCCATAGACAGTCATATGAAAGCATACAAAATGAGTAAATAGAAGAAATGATATAAAAACAAAACAAAAACAGCTACATTATAAAGCTATGTAATGGATGGATGAAAAGATGGATGGATGAAAAGATGGATGATGGATGGATGACTGAAAAGATGGATGGATGATGATGATGGGTGGATGATGGATGGATGAATGAAAAAATGGATGATGGATGGATGATGAAAAGATGGCTGATGGATGTATGGATGAAAATATGGATGATGGATGGATGGATGGATGGATGATGAAAATAAGGCTGATGGATGGATGGATGAAAAGATGGATGATGGATGGATGGATGATGAAAAGAGGGCTGATGGATGATGGATGGATGATGATGGATGGATGATGGATCAAGGATGGATGGATAGATGATGGATCGAGGATGGATGGATGGATGATGGATACAGTATCTTGCACTGTTGTCTTGTGCTTGCTCAGAATGGGAGACTGATGAAATGAAGACTCGATGTAATCTGCTGGTTTAGATAAATAATGTTACTTGTTTAAAATTTATGTATATGGATGTATTTCTTCAGTGCCCTGAGATAACTTCTGTTGTGATTTGGTGCTACAATACTGTATAAATAAATAAACTGAATTGAATTGCATTGTACTTCATGACTCCTTATACTGTAGGTTGTTGGGAATAGCAATAAATGAAAAAAAAGCTATGTTTTTACATTTGATTGAAAAGAAAGATGTAAAGGGAGAAAACACAGTAATGTATTGCTTTCCAGGGAGATTTGTGTAGTAAGGTACATTTACTTCATCCTAAATAAAGAACCTCCCAAGCTACTGTATATTCATCTGCTTTTGAATGCTTATGCAACACACATATTGCTAAATATTATTTTCTGGTCCAACACAAACTGACATAAAGGTCCACTTTGTTTTTGGTTCTTTCTTCTTTTCAGGACATACATTAGAACAGACCCTTTTCCACCTTATAAATATTTTGTTTCCTTTTTTCCCTCGTGATTCCGTTGCATTGACTTTTTGTCCCAATAATCAGTCTTAACAGGTCGTTTACAACGTGTTGTTCTGTTAATGATTGCCAAACCTTATTCAAGACTGAAGGGGGAAGTACAAGCTGTTTTCCTCTTGCAATGCAGAATTCCCAGCCATAATCAAGACTCATTTTTCAGTTGAGGTGGTGTAGGTAGGGCAACAACACATCCAGATGTTCATAGATCAATTATCATACAGTTGATGCTGGAAGATAATGCGAGTAGCTTTCATGCTGCATGTTTGAGACAAGCGAGAAAGAAGCTGATGAGTTGTGAGGCAGTAAGACCAAATAAAATATTTTCCTTGACGTACCGGTACAGAGCTCATTGGTTTCACTTTGAGGAAGTTTGTTGCAAACATTGCTGCTCTGTTGTATTAAAAGAGGTGAAAAAGACAAATAATATAGCTGATGATGCTTCTCTTCTACTTTTTGTATAAATCAAAGTTAAGATGGTTTTACAGTACCATGGAATAGTCTTGCCACTTTTCGCAATTTAATTTTTTGTCTTAAAAAGACAAGCTTTTTATGCTTTTAATTGATTTTAGGCAATAGTTTTGCAAGCTTTCTGTTCGTCTTTGGACTTATGTCCCCCTCATATTCAGCTCTTTTCAGTGGGATAGTTTATTTATTAAACTACCTAACACTGACCTGTGACTCATTCAAGCACATCGTCTTCTGTGATGCATCTCACAGTTCCTCTATCAAATCTTTGCAAGTTTTTTTATTCTTAAGGACCTGACTTTTGAATCATCAGATGAAAATAAGTTTTAGTCTGCCTCTACTTTTTTTTTAATACACATATTTAGTATAATTTCTATGACACATTGCACACACCAGATAATGCAAGTTTATTCATTTCCCCCCCCAGAAATGTAGTCGTAGTTATAAATCAACGTTGAGGCACGCATTACTTAAACTGTAATATGGTCAGATGAAGCTTTTGCAAGACTACACACAGCAGGGGTTCATTTACTGAAGCAACAGCTGTTTGCAGAAGGGTGTGTGCAGTTTAATTCCCAACATAATTAATGTTCTGTATGTTTAGGAGTCAGCTGAAAGGGGTAGGCAAGTCGCAGCTTGAAAAGTGCAAACAGAACCCACTGAAATATGCTGTGTCCTTTGAGTCTGAGCTCCAGAGCTAACTAAAGTGGGCTGCTCATGTGCTCCAGTCTGCTTTCAGCCCAGTGTTGACTGTAACTAGCCGGGTGTTGTGGTGTGTCAGAGGTATCGAAGCACAAATTCTTTCCTGTTTGTGACTCATGTCCTGAACATGGTGCAGACTGTAAGCAAAGGCTTGGGAAACCTCAGAATATACAAACATTCATTTAAACCACCGGAGCGCTTACACAGGCTGTAGCTATAGCAGCATGCTTTAGAGTCCGGTAGTTTACATAAATTTTTATGCATGCTTGCACACAGGAAGTCAGTAGGCATTCCCATGACTGTGGAGTGCCATTTTATGGCCAATTGACACACTGATTGTGAACTATAGAAATGAAGAGAGGGAGGGACATTTAAACGCACATGGAGACGTACACAGCTAGGTGGAGTCGTGTCATTTGCGGCAAGGAGAAGAATGAATGTTGCGTCACAGTGTAGGTGTGTTGTTTTCTACCCACTCCAAAGAACCGTAAAATGTACAGAAGAGTTTAGAGATCATATTTAAAGAAGATAATCGGAGCATTTGTTTAGATTCTGCTGCATCCTGCTTATGTCATTGGTCACAGATGCTTCTGTTTTACATTGTGCCTAGTCTTATTAACTGGACTTAATCAGGAGCCACTGACTTAAAGACCGTGTAAAGTGAATTTCAACATTTTCTTCAATAAACATTATAAATGTCATAATGGTAATCTTGTAAATGAGTAAAAAGTCTCAAAATTGTAGCTCAATTAATTTTGGAGTTATAGAGCAAACTGTGTATAAACATTTTTCTGTTTCAGGATTTTTTAGGCGTGTTTTAAACGTGACCGCGTTTCGTCACGCGGTCCTCATTAGTATAGCCCCACCCCCTGCAGCTCCAGCCGTATAAATTCGCCTCGGTGGAGCCGTTCACTCGCGAATCGCAGATAGCATCAGATAGCAATAGCATAGATATTTTGTTCATTGTTAGCTAGCTAATCAATTATGCCTCGTTCGTGCATCTTCCCTGGATGTCGCAATGGTCAGGGCACCCGTACAAATCATAACATGTTTTTATACCGCGTGGTTTTATACCGAGTATCTGTAATGCCTGGATAGGTCAATGGATAAAGCGCTTGCCTTCCGTCCCAAACCCCACGGGTTCAAATCCCGCATGGTACAACTCTTTTTTTTTTTTTTTATTCATTCCAGATTAAAAACACACAAGAAAACTATTTACAAAAACAGCGTAACTCTTGGAAAAAGTAGCTGCTGTTACAGACAGAACTCAGATAAAAACAGAGCAGGTTTACTGGATCTCTGCTGCCTGCCTCTCCACACAGTCAGCTCAGGGCAGGGGCAGGACACGAGCGCAGCTGCGCTGAAACCACGCCCACGCACTGACACGCCCCCAGCGTTCCAGGGCAAGGCAAAATCATGTTTTTTCATGATTTTTGAGACTTAATTTTATAAGGTAAACAATGTTTTTAATCAGTCAGATTTATATGGGTGATTAATAACACATATTTATGCCATGTGACAAACTAAAAACACACATTTAATTTCACTTTACACGGTCTTTAACAATGTCAGGGGTAATTTAGAATACACAAGGTTGAAAAAATTCTCTGTAGCCCTGTGAGATTGTATTTTTTTTAATAATACAAGCCAGTGGTCACTGTGTTTTTCAGTTTCTTTATAGAGATTTAGAGGAACAAACACAAGTGCAGTTCTCTGATGAGGCTTTTTATGATTGATTGTCGAGTTATGCTTGGTTCATGCTGGAAGGCAAAGTGCCAAAGGTCAAACTATAAAAAAATAAAACTTCTAGCTCTGTGAATCTGTTCCAAACTGTGTGTGAAAGTAATGCCCTGAGTTTTACCTGAACAGTACTGTTGTTGTCAAGCTTGTTGATGTCCGTATCATGCTCTGTTTTTTTAATCACTAAGACGTGTGACAGAAAAGAGGATGAGGAAAAGTACAGAGCAGTTCTGAGTAAAAATAGTTTTCAGAGTGCTCTGAATCAAAAGTTAAGGTGAAGCTTGACAACTCAAGGACAGTGACCTGCAAAATAACAAAAAGAAAATGCAGGGGGTGGATGGTTAAAAAAAAAACCTCAAGTGCTGAAGTGATTCAGCCAGAGAAGAGTCTCAGCCTGGAGTGCCTAAAAATATTCTGAAAAAAATCACAGAGGAGTTCCTTTTGTGTGCAATATTTTCTTTTAAGGATGAAAATCTTATAAAACATTGGACATTTTAAAATGAGTCTGAAACAGACAACATTGTGGACAAATGCACATTTTGTATCACAAATGTTAATCAGCGTTTAAACAGAAAAAAAAAATCTTTATCTAAAAATAATCTAAAAAAATAACAATTCTATTTAAACACTGGCCTATAATTTCTAAATACATAGAATTTGATCAGAAAGTATTTGATCACCGTGTGCTTTAACTAAATAAATACAACTGTACATGTGGACCATACAGAAAACTTGGCATTAGAAAAACAACTACTGTATACAGTAAACATATTTTATATATATTAGAGGATAGAAACACATAAAACAGCTAAACTTTCTCATTTACTGTCAGCTTTATCATAGACTTGTGATCAGTTTAACAGTAAAATGGACAGTACACACTGAAGTCATTTATTTATTTAGTATCAGTTTTTGTTTCTATGTTTAATGCTCTGCTGAGTCACACAAAAAGTTTGATTGCTAAAGCTCTCATGCTTCCATCATCATACGTACAAAAGCAATGATGAAAGATACGGACCCTTTGATTGTTGCTCTGTTATGGAGCTGCCAAGCCCATAAATACTGACTTTGATGCATTTGTTTGAACTTATGCAAGCACATTTTTAACAACAATCCATTTAGATGGGCACTTTATTTAGTGCCCATCTAAATTAACATTTATTCTCTATGAAAAAGAGTTCATGATAATGACTGTAGCTTGGATATTTCGGCCCAACTTCTTTAAAACTTGACTATCTTAGATTTGACCAATTTTATGATTAGTCATAGAAATTGGTCAGAAAAAATACTTCTACATAAATTGGAGAAATATGGTGTTAGAGACATTGCATATTCTTGGATAAAAAGTTACCTGAATCAAATACATTACTATGTACAAATAAATAACGTGAATTCGGATTTATTAGAGGTTACCTGGTGAGTACCACAAGGCTCAGTGCTGCGTCCTAACCTTTTTTTTAACTTTACATAAATGATATACAATGAATCTAAGACAGGGGTGTCAAACTCGCTTACAAAAAGGGGCCAAAATTAAAAACTTGGTTCAAACTAAGGGCCAATTTCAAAAACTACATTAACTCAAATCGGACACTCAACATCTTCTCTTGGTCACATGTTCCTCAACAAGAGTTTGATTGGTCTCATTTGATGTTCTCTGGTGCACTTTCCACATCATAGTCAAAGATTACTAAAATAATTCAAGTGATAAAAGTATTTTACGTTTACCATAATCTTGGGGGCTAGAAAAAATGTCACAAGGACCACATTTGGCCCCCGGGCCTTGAGTTTGACACATGTGATCTAACTTGTTAACGTTTACTTTGTTTGGCAGATGAGACCACATTACAATATATTGCTCTTGTAATAGTTTGGAGCAGGTCCTCAGTATAATGGAAGGAGAATTACAAGTAAAGAAGTGGTGTGACAAAAATAAATTATCACTAAATTATGATAAAACAAAATTTGCAATATTTAGTAACAAGAAAATAAAAAAAATAATCTCCAACTCATGATAAACAGTATCGAAATAGAGCGAGTGTGAAATCAGATTTTTGGGGGGATAATACTTGATTACAAACTGTATTGGAAGGCTCATATTGATAACGTAAAAGCCAAAATGTAAAAAATAAAACATCTAAATAAGAAATGACTTGACATGTTATACTGTTGTTTCATACATCCATACATGAATGTATGACAGAAGAAAGCTATCTGAATTATATCTGCATCTGATTATTTTTCATCCAACTAATGACACATTCCTTTCTTACATTGCATATGTTAAAATTGTATGACTTAGTAGAACTCAGAACAGCATTGATTTTGTACAAAGCCTATAATAAACTCCTTCCAAGGTGTATACAAAAGTGGTTCAAAATTAAAGAGAAAACTATGATTTAAGAGAGAACGATTTATTTAAAAAACAAAACAACAACAACAAAGGTTAGGACACATATTAAAAACATCTGTACTTTAGTTAAAGGGATCCAGGTGTGTAATGGTTGTGAGGAGTTTCAACAGTGTTTTTCACTATTTAAATTATTTTTTGATACAAATTATTACCTAAACAAATATAATAAGGTTTGAATTTTTTCTCTCTTTTTCCTTAAAAGAAGAAAAGCGTTTGTCTATCAATTTAGCAGGAATTCCTTGATATGTTTTAGAAAATTATATAAAACATATTCTGCTGCTTTAATTTTGATGTATAACAAAGGTATATTAAGCTTGTGTTTCTACCTATGCTTTTTTTCGGTCTACGCTTTGTGTTTTTGTGTTCTTAATTTTTTTACGAAACTGGTTTGGTTCAGAATGTGTATGTAAATTTTTGGGCCAGGACTGGATAAGCCATTGCTTCTTAATTCCTGCTCCCTTTTCGAACATGCTTGTTTTGTTTCCAGAATATTTCGGTAGAAATATTAAATTTTTTATTTGTTTATGGTTTTGCTGAAAATTTAACTGTTCGAAATGAAAAAAAGAATTATTATTATTAAATTGTGAATAAATGATTCTTTGGTTTTGGCAGGTCTCTTTCTGCAGCCACTGTTCTTTTGGTTAGTGTCACCTTTGTGTTTCTCCGACATCACTTTGCTGTAACCTTTCTCTGCAGGGCTGGCTGCTGGCGTGGCCTTCAAAGGTCAGAGAGTGATGCTCCTGGTGGTTTTGCTGTGATCTCGGTGGCTGCAGTTTCTACAAAACAAACGACAACAGACAGACAGAGAACAGTCAAGTTGCAATAAAATGTCGACACTTACACCCACTCACACTGACAGCAGCTGCTCTTCCAAACATGACGTTAACCAGGTCTGTATGCGTGACTGTGGCATGCTTTGTCTGTCATTTGACAATTTGGTTTCATTCAAAGGTAATATCAGTTTACGTTTGATTTGCCTAATCTACCGTAATTTCTGGACTATTGAGCGCACCTGAATATAAGCCACGCCCACTAAATTTAAAAAGAAAAACAATTTTGTACATATATAGGCTGCATTTGTGTATAACCTGCTGTTGTCCAAATTGTAACATGAGATATTTACATAAAGATATTTTTAAACTTTTAATTAAATACGTACTGGCAACATACACAAATAAGTACAGTATATGTTTTTTCTGAACAGTGCCGTTAACATGGCTGGTTAATAGAATAAAATAAATAAATACAGTAGCCTACCAAGAAGTCATTGATCATTATGTTGTTGTTTTTTCTGAACAGAACCTGTAACATTGGCTGGTTAAAAAAATACACTAGGCTACCAGGAAAAGTCAATGATCGCTATCTTCATTCCTCCTGTGCACTAAAACCACTAAAGTTTTCTCCTCCAGTGTCAGAATTGAACTTTAGAAAAACCATCACACGTCCTCAGTTTCTCTTTCGTTATCAATGTCACTTTCGTCTCAAGGCAAATTTGCGATTTGCTTTGATTTACGATTCACACTTATAGTGGCTGCAAATACTTTGTTGTATACAATGGGGGGATTCCCACGGGGAAACTCCCATAGCGGGGAAACTCCCATAGGGACGAGAAGGGGAGGAGAGAACAAGGGGCGGGGACTTGGTTTCCAATGAAACCAAGTTTCATTGGTCCACTGTGACCTGTTTGGTAATTGCATTGGTCAGTTTAATATACAGGTAGTCTCATTGAGTCACGAGGAACTACCCCCCAAGAGAGACATGTATTGGGTAGCTATGTGAGCCACTGGGTGTGACGAGGCTAAATATTTTGGCAGCATGAAGTTTGTTAGCCCGTCAAAAAAAATCCATGCATTTGCTGAAGCATGGCTGTGGTGTTCAAAGCGTGTGAAAAATCTAACGACTTATACTCCGGAAATTACGGTAAATATCCTTTGGTATCTCTAAGTCTGTAAAGGAAGTCCACATGGTAAACCTTTGAAACTGCTCACAGTAAAAATATTAACAATTCAAACAAACTTTTAAGGTTTTCTAATATTGTTTTAATGCTACATAAACCACAGTCTCACCCAAAGTTTACTTGGAAGTTATTTTTTTTATTATGATGAAGTGTAATGTTTATTATTGTTTATTGATTAAAAGGGGCAAGGCATAACAATGAAGAATGGTTAAACCTATGAAATGGCTAGATTAATCATGAGGGCTCACTTTTAGTTGTAGTCCCTGACAAGTTGATAGTAAAACACATAAGGAAGAAGTAATATATAAAAAAAAAAGACAAAAGGTAACAACATACCTTGTGACGGTTTTACAAAGGCTGTCACAACCTGAGCTAAAAGCATATTAGCAACAAAAACAACAAAAAACCAACAATCGAAGAATACAAAGTAAAAGAAATAAAAATATTTTCCAGGTACTCAGATGTTGGTAGTTATTTCAAATATTGTTTCAGATTAGCCCTAAAAGTGTAATACTTTTTCACAGTAGGAGGTAAAATGTTCCAGTATTTATAGTATTTCACAAACTTTTAAGGCTTATGTATTTGATTGTGTTAATATTTAATTTACTTGTGGATGACTGTGTTATATTAATTGATATGTGAACTAAAATCAATGAATGCATATGCATCCTAGCAGCATTAACTATGAAAAATAATCCTGTTTGTTTAGGTTTCTAAGTGAACATTTGGGCTACTATCTGGTAAATTGTTAATGTAAAGTATAAACAAAACTGGGTCAAGAATAAAGCCTTGTGGGACTCCTACAGGGAAGTCAGACTAAAAAGAGTTGATCCAATCGTGTTTGATAGATATGGTTTGATTCAAAGAGTAGCTTCTTCAGGTAAATTGTGGTGTGTCAATTAAGACTAAAGCACATAATGATTGAAGGTATCGTATACTTTTCACACAACTAACTTTATCAAGTAAACAATTAACTTATTCCAAAAGAGACAAAGCTTTCCACCTGAGGACGATGACAGCAGACTGAAACCAAACTGCAAATGCAGAGAGGTGAGAGAGGTGTGGCTTTTATTTAGATGCCTAATTAGTACCTTTGTAACCCACCTTTATGCAACCTTAGATATAATCAGGAGCATTCGGATTGGCTGACTATTACATTGTTTTTCTCTAGAGTTAGAGCAGTGGTAACTGGAGTGATGGAACAACACCTTGACTACAAACCAGTGTCCATGTGTAAAAATCCGGTTTGGGCATGGAGGATTTTTTTTTCACAAATTGTAATTTTCTGCTGCTCCTGTGTTTCCTCCCAGGATAGCTGGGAGATTGTGGAGGGGCTCAGGGGGGTTCCAACCAGCATGCAGGAGCCTGACGGTCAGAAGGGTTTCCTGCTGAAGAGGAGGAAGTGGCCCATGAAGGGTTGGCATAAGGTGAGTGCTTCACCAGACAGCAGCAACACTGTGATGCCTGTGTGCCTTTGTTTGATACAAAGCATATCAGACGTTTGTTTTCATTATTAAATTATTTCATCCAGTTTGGTAAAATGTGTGATTTTAGGCTCTTGTTTCCTGATAAAACCCAGTTATTATATTACATTTTAAGCCAAACCTTAATATGTAACCAAATCTCTGTCCTGCTATCTTCTAACACCTCAGGTTATGACTACCTTTCTTCCTCATCACTGGTACACGTTTCCATCTTTCCATCCCCAACTGATTACAACATGAGCTTGACACATCTTCCTCTTCTTCGTCTTCTTCCTGTAACTCTACTCACATGTGGAAACTTTAGCCTTGAAACACGATGGAATTGACGCGTTAATAGCTCACATGCCAACTGATAAGGGAGGTCCAAGTTCTGTCAGGGAGCCGTATCAGAGCACACGTCTGATTATAAAAACTGAAAAGTCCTTCTAAAGGGTGGTTATGTCTGTTTGTGAACATTTGATTCTCTGCTAATCATTTATTTTATTGCAGCTGTTGTCAAATTTAAATGGCACGGTCAACATAAAAGCATACAATATTTACTTTAAAAAAATATTATTTTTACATAGCATTGAAATGAGCAATATCATAAAGCCTAAAAAAGTTGCCTACATTTTTGCTGTCTAAATTAATAAATTATAGTTCTTAGTGGTCTTTATGAGGTAGTGGTTTTGTTGCAGCTGCAGAAACCCTCTCTTAATTTCTTGAAAACTGATTTTGTTTTCTTCTCATTTAGAGATACTTTGTCTTGGAGAAAGGCATCTTGAAGTATGCAAAGCGTTCAACTGATGTAAGTGTAATCCCAATGGCGCCATCTGTCAGTCATTTCCTACACAACCTCACAAACTAACTCAAAATCAATCATTTTACCTCAGCTGCAAAAGGGAAAGCTGCATGGCTGCATAGATGTTGGACTCTCTGTGATGTCAATCAAGAAGAAAGCCAAGTGTATTGACCTGGACACAGAGGACAACATTTATCACCTAAAGGTAAAGCTCAAGAGCTGTTTCTCACCTGTAGGCGTTTGCCTGTTTCATATAAAGACGTTCACTCAAGCGTTCTTCAACTCCCCAATTCGTATTTGATTCTCTGTCATCCAGGTGAAGCCCCCGGAGCAGTTTGAAGAGTGGGTGTCAAAGCTGCGCCACCACCGTATGTTTAGGCAAAACGAAATTGCCATGTATCCCCACGAGAGGCAACTCTTCCACCCCCACGCCACTTCCTCGCCTTCTCTAAACGACTCTCTTAGAAAAGTGAGAAGAGATAAAATGCCTAAACAGATGTGTTATCTGAGGCTATGCACGTAATCTTTTTAATTTGTCTGTCATCCTCATCCAGAGAGCCACTCTCACTAAGCAGTCTTCAGTCCACCAGGCTAAGGTCAGCTCCTGGCTCCATTCTTCTGACGAGATGAACAAATGTGGCAAAGGTTGCTTGTTTTCTTTTCATCTCTTCTCAGCTGTCTTGACACAAATTATAACCTGTTTATTTTATTTTTTGTTGCCACACACCTCTGTCGCAGCTTGCCTCATCACAGCCCTTCATGTCCCATTTTAGCCCTTATCTTTGTGCCTGCATGCAAACACGCTTTTATCTAATAATAATCTGCTGTTCACTCAGAGCTGGAAGAATGCGAGTCTTATCTGCTGGAGCTCAACTTGCTGCTGAAGAGTATGGAAGTCTTGCACCGCACATGCTCAGCCCCGGCCATCACTACTCTACAAGTAAGCAGAGACGCACAGATTAAATTTGCTTTAATCTGTGACTGATGGATGACATTAATACCGTCATCATTCTGTTGAAGTGGTGACACTCAGTTATATACAGTATGCTTGCCACATCCTGATTCACTACCTCAAACAGCACCTGTTAAAAGTGCCTAAAAGAGACCAGGTGATTTACAGTGTTGGTTTTTGTGTTACATTAAACAGAACATCGAGTAAGAATCAATGAGTCTACACAAAAGTTCATTTGTTCACACACATTGGTTATAACTTATAGAAGTGGGTCAAGCAGTAGTTGTGTAAAACATGCAGGCAGAAGTTCATCTCAGTTCTTCATATATAACCTCATATCTCTTTATGTTAAGTAATGAGCATATAGTCTTGCACACCTGAAGCTTTAAAATAATTCAGAATGGCCATGCGTATGTTACGGCTTATTTATTTCTTCTGGCTCCACAGGCGTCCACTTTTGAAATTTCCAAAAAGGAAAAAAGGACAAAGAGATGGAGATCCAAACACAATGGCAAAGAATCCAAAGCCTCCCTACAGGTACATATCCAGTTTTTATTATTATTTTTTTTTTTAAGTTGCCTCTAAGTAATACAAGCAAACAAAAAATACATTCACAAAGGAATAAAAAGAAAATAACGGATAGTTTTTTGCTGCATTTCAGGTTCCAAGTTGTACTCAGTCTCATCGTCTTCATGTGTCCAATCCCAACCTCTCCACCACAGAACCAGCAGGCACACAGGAAACCTGCCCTCAGTCTCCAGATTCCCCTACAGAAGCGTCACTCTTACAGAAGGACTTCTGCCGACTGGCCGACAACAGTGAGTTCATACTTCTACGTTTTTCGAAGATTTATTGTAGAGAGGAGAAAAAATACTTTTTCTTTTTCTTCTATATCGGAACAGTTTCCATGACAACTTTGTAGTTCCTGTTCTGTTTCTTATGCATGTCTGGCCTTCCTTCTCTGCAGTCCATGCTACTCTGAAATCAGCGTTTAGTACTCTGTTAGCAGAGAAAGACAGACTGAGGCTCGCCATCGACCTGCAGGCCCCCCAGCCGCCTCAGATCATTGGTTTGAAGACTAACTTTGCCTCAGTGAGTAGCGTCTCTGCATGATTACGTCCAGCTTCACGTGTCATGTAACTAATTTCACTAAACTGAAATCTTTTAAACAGGATTGCTCAGCTCCACCCCTGGTCCACCAAGCCTCCAGTGAGAGCAGAGCCTCTATTCCAGACTCGATATCAGAGTTCTTTGATGCCCAGGAGTACCTGCTCTCCTCGTCTTCATCTGAGAATGAGGTCCGATCATATTCCCTATGTTTTTCCCCATGTTCAAACCTAAATAAAAAACTCAGAGACAACTCGCGTCAAATGAATGATCCCCAAATACTGAATGTTTAATAATAAAGATTCTTGAACTTGAACTTGTTTTGTCCATCTTTATATAAATGGGTGTTGAGTGTAGATGCCGGGTGTTTTAAATACAGTAGCAGCTACACAATGAAAGAGGAGAAAACTATTCTCAGATCTGAAAGCGACGGTTATGGTCTTGCCATGGTTGCACTTTCACAGCAAGCTGGACGTCAGTCACTGCTCCTGCTGAGCAGACAGCCGACAAGCTCACAAAAGTTTTACAATGCACAGAAAACACGTTCTTTACACTTTACTCAGTGTTGGTAATGAAAATTTAAATGAGTGCAAATCAGAATGATAAACTCAAAAAATATAAATACATTAATTCATTGTAATCTGAGAAAAGCACATTCTCACATGTGACGATGATAAACAATAAACGGCTGTTCCCTCTGTGTTGGCCTCGAACTCTGCATCCTGGAGCCTAACGGATATTTCCTCGTTGATTTTTGTGTCTGCAGGCGTCTGACGATGACTCGTATAGCAGTGATGTCAGCGACACCGTCTCCATGGATACCATCGATGGAGGCAGTGCGAGACACAACTCTGGCACGGGAAACAGTTACAAGATGTGCATGTGTTTGTGTTATGTTAAATCATAACGAACCCGTTTAACGAATGGAAGGATGAAAAAACAAAAAAAAACTTGAAGGAACCTTTTGAGTTTTCAGTTTTTGGTCATCGTTTTGTGACTACGTCTGATCAAAGTCAAAGTGTGTGATCGTGTGTGTTGTGTTTTGAAGCCATCATCTAATAAATGCTGAATGTTTAGACTCAGTGAAATGACTCACTTGCTCTGAGAACATGTTGAGCACGAGCATCGTAGACTTCCAGACATGTTTACAAACTCAGTGTGATGTCTCATCATTTAGTCTGAACAACTTCTTCAAATGTTAGTTTCAGATGTTCACTGCCTCCATGTATTTGCTCAGCAGAACAGATGGACATTAAAGCATGCTTCCATTTCATTTTTGCCCTCGCACATTCTCCACATCTGTTTATAAAACACCTTTTCTCCTCCAGTCAGCAGCGTGTTGACCCTCACTCGACGCTCCGCGCTGCCGTGCCCCTGTCCGTCCAACAGCGTGAGCCTGTGGAACATCCTCAGAAACAACGTCGGCAAAGACCTGTCTAAGGTGGCCATGCCTGTGCAGCTCAACGAGCCGCTCAACACCCTGCAGAGGCTGTGCGAGGAGCTGGAGTACAGCGACCTCCTGGACACCGCAAACCAGACGCAAGATCCGTACCAACGCATGGTGAGCTGAACATTTATGACCACACTGCATCAAAATGACTGAACAAACAAGATACATATTTTCATTTCACTAAAAAAATCTCATGAACATAGTGCTTTTATTTATTTCTGGTACAAGTTGTACATTTATTTATGTACAACACACTCTGTTGTTGGCACGTTTGTGCTTACAATGCAATACTAAAATCAGTACAATGTACAATACAGACAGGAGCACGAATACTGTAGTCCCTCGTTAATCGTGGGGGTTAGGTTCTGGACACCCCCACAATAAGTGTCCACCAAGTAGGATTGCAATGTATTTTTATTTTAGTATTTTTATTTTTTTATTTAGATAACACTTAAGTTAAATTGACGTAGATTTCTGAGTTGAAACAACAAACCAAAACAGTTCAGCCAACAAATAAATTTAAATAAATTAAACTACAGCAAAAGTTTTTTTTTAGCAAGAGTTTATTATCCAAGATAACTTACCATATCATACCATTTTATTTAGAGAGCACTTGAAACAGCGACGAGGCCAACCAAAGTGCTGTAACTTGATAATGTTTATTCACCGGTACATGGTGTACTGCTCGCTTTCTGGTTCTGCAGACCTACCCTGCAGCGATGAAGCTGTAAACTCTTAAACCTACATAATTTTAACTACGCAGTACTGCAAAATTTTACATACCAGCTCTGCAGAAACAGGTTTTCAGTTCCGGTCCGACTGTCCAAATCTGGATGAAAAAAGTCCTGGTGGAACGTTTTTCCGGATGAGATCAAAACTTCCCTCTACATATTTCAGCAGAGGGCAACGGGGCTTTTGGGAAATGTAGTTGTTATGAGTGGGGATACAGTGTACGCTTATCGAGAGAAAACTACAAAATGGGAGCACCTGTTTGAAGTATTTTATTTTTTTGTTAACTTTTTACCATACAGTATCCAGTACCATCCCATTCACGTGAATACCAGTAATATTAAAGTTGACAATCGTGTGTTGTGTACAATTTTTTTTCCCTCGTGTACAATCTTACTTTGAAAAACCGCGAAAGAGCGAGTCCGCGAAAGTCGAACCGCTAAGTAGCGAGGGACTACTGTACCATCAAAAATATAAATACTTGTGTCCAGCAGGTCTTAACACACAGAGTAAATCTTTACTCATCCTCTTGTCTTTCACAGGTGTATGTTGCAACGTTTGCGATATCTGCCTACGCTTCTACCTACTTCAGAGCAGGGAGCAAACCCTTTAACCCCGTCCTGGGAGAGACATACGAGTGTGCCAGACTTGATAAGAGATTCAGGTTTATAGCCGAGCAGGTAGACATCATTCCAGCCTGTTACACTTTTATAAAATATGTAACAAAGTCTCAAATGTTTAACAACCGTCACTGTGACAATCAGGTTACCTCACGTTACAAGAACAGGTGAAAAACTGGAAGAACTTCTTCCTTTGGTAGAAACTTCACCCCTTTCGCTACAAAACATGTAAACAAGCAGTGAAAGGAAATTTTGTTTGTTTGCAGTAATTAGACTGATGTATATAATCATAATGTAGCAACGGTTTCAAAGCTGATAAAAAGATTTCAGGGGTCACCTCCTTAAGTCAACAGATTGAGATTTTTGTTAATGAAAAGTGCGTTATAAATTAAATTCATTATTATTATTATTATTAGATTATTGAATTAATTTAAAAAAAAGATTGGAATAAAGGGCCTGACCATTTCTCTTCCATTTCCAGGTGAGTCATCACCCACCTGTGTCAGCGTGTCACGCGGATTCAAATAACTTTTGCTTTAAGCAAGGTGAGAAACTGAGAATGTGTTTGGGTTAAACAGCCCCTGTCCTCTGTCTGAAATGTAGACTAGTAGCCCCACTTTTTGTTCCTAACTTCTCCCCGCATGTTGGTTATAGTCAAGGTGACAACTGCTGGTCAACCCTGCAATAACAATGTGTTTGTATTACCGTAATCTGTTTAAATGCCCACTTATCTTTCAAAACCAATTCCAGTTAAAGGAACAGCTGTCTGTTGTCATGTTTGTTTAATATCAAAGTCAACTTTATTGTCAGAACTGCAATATGTACAGGACATACACAGGATTGAAATTGCGTTTCTCTCAGTCCCTCGGTGCAACAGTAACCATTTAAACACTAAAACACTGAAACATTTAATAAACATAAGCATAAAATAGTAAAAGTGTAACACTGTCCTGAGTTTTTGCATAGTAGTATAAAAGTATGAAAATTTACACCAACACTAAAACACTAAACATTTAATGAACATAAGCATAAAATGAAATAATAAAAGTGTAATACTGTCCTGAGTTTTTGCATAGTAGTATAAAAAAGTATAAAAAGTATATCTATAAAATAAACTGAAGGTTCTAGCATTGACATTTGCAAAGAGTGGCAAAGCAGCATATGAGTTAATGTACACAGTATATGTATGAGGTAGTTGATGTTGGTATAGAGGCAAAAGTGGCATATGCAGTAAGGCACATTGGGCATCCTTAAATAAGGCTGGTCAGAGAATACTGTATATGTATCAGCAGTAGTGTAGATATAAAAGTAGTGTAAATGTAAACAGTAGTAATAAATGTAAACAGTATTAATAAATGTAAACAGTGAATGTAAACAGTAGTATGTAAACAGTGAATGTAAACAGTAGTATGACTATAGGCAGTGATGTAATACAAACATTAGTGCAAATATGAGAAGTAGTGCAAACTGAATGAGCACATGACCGAGAGTTTAGTGAATAACCCGTTTGATGACACAGAGTCCAGTGTTAAAAACTTTGTGTTGAGTGGTAATGTGTGAGAAAGTTTTTTGTGTTAAGGCAGTTCAAATGGGAGGGGAGGCAGAGCAGGCAGAGTGTTTAGCATCCTGACTGCCTGATGAACAGAGCTGTCTCTCAGTCTGCTGGTTCGAGCCTGGAGACTCCTCAGTCTCCTCCCTGATGGCAGCAGTCTGAAGCAGCTGTGTAGTGGGTGTGTGGGTGTGTGGGTTAAATATGTGTTATACTGTACTGTATTTTTTAGACTATAAGGCGCATTATAGAGCTGTCATTTCTAAAAAATAAATAGTAATTAGGATAATTTACTTTCTATTGCCACATGCATATAACTCTTTTTATGGAAGATTTCTTTCTTTTTTTTTGTCTTTCAGATGTGCGGTGGAAAAATAAATTCTGGGGTAAATCCATGGAAATCGTTCCCATGGGAACCACCCATGTCACTCTACCTGCGTAGGTCTTTTCCATATTCTGTGTGGGTGTGTTTTCCTGTGTGTGTGTGTGTGTAAATCTAGTGAGCATCTATGTCCCTGTGTGGCTTTGACAAAATTAGAGCAGCCTGTGTGGTGTCTCTCCAGGTTCGGGGACCACTATGAGTGGAACAAAGTGACGTCCTGCATCCATAACATCCTCAGTGGCCAGCGCTGGATTGAACACTATGGGGAGATGGCCATTAAAAACATTAACAGTGATGTTTGCCAGTGTAAAGTGACATTTGTGAAGGTGGGGGAACATGTTGTGTTTTTTGTACTTCATGTCTGCTGAGTGTTTGCTTTAGCTGTAGAGAGAAATCCTTCTTCAGAGTCTGTAGAGACTAAATGTTCTGAATGGTATCTTCATATGAAGCTTGTCAGAGGGTTGTAATGGGTATGGCTAGTTGGAATGTAGCACAATTGTTGGCTTTATTCATCTCTGACCATTTGATTTGTATCTGTCACAGTTGTTATAACACATTTTTGGCTTCTATACCTCTTAGAATAAATGCATCGTCTTTTACTGCAAGTCAAGGCCAATTGTGTCATCTAGTGGAAAAGGGAAGAACTGACTGCCTAAAAATGAAGACGAGCACTGAAAACTGGACGTTTTATTATTGGAATATGGACAAATCATCTCATCATGAACGTTGGCATGCGTTTGATTGTTTCTCTTCTTCGTTTTAGGCAAAATCCTGGAGCTCGACAGTAAACGAAATAGAAGGTGTGGTTACGGATTCAAATGGAAAAGTGGTACACTCCATTTTTGGGAAATGGCATGAATCTGTGTTTCAAGGAGACCCGCCCTCTGCTACGTGTATCTGGCGAGCGAGTGAGTGAATGCTCTGTGCTTGTCAGCTCACATATCAGGAAAGCTGAGGATGTCGTTTTTACGTTGTGTGTTGTCTACAGATCCAATGCCGGACGAGCAGAACCAGTACTATGGTTTCACAAAGTTTGCAGTGGAGCTGAACGAACTGGACTCGGCTTTAAGACCCCTGCTGCCTCCCACAGACACACGCTTCAGACCAGACCAGAGGTTCCCACATTTCATTTATGTTTTCTGTGCAGAGTCACAATACTTTCTTTTGTTTATTGGTATTTTTATAAGTTAAATGACCGAGTTAAAGCTGATAAATTGAAACATAAATAGTCATAAATATTTATCTACATTTCAAAAACCAGATGTTGTGAGCCATGTCTGCTTTTGTCCACACAAAAGTAATCAAGGCACATGTTGGACTGACTGAAATGTTGACAAACATAAACATATTGAAATGAGATGAGATGGTTTATTTATCCTTGTTAACATTTAAATCTAACAACTGAAAAGCAACTTGTTTAATTGAAATGAAAAAAAAAAAGGCATTGTAACAGTGTTCTATTTAGTTGTATTAAATTGTTTGTATGTACAGTATACTATATTAAAGTAACATTAGTTGTGTTAGGTTGGACCCTGTCTACACTACTCTGGATATTTTTTATTGAATTTTCTTTGATCCATCAATAAAAAAAACAAACTTAATTTGCAATTCTATCAAATTACTGTAGTTCCCATAATTGCCACTAGATGGCAGGAACGTCCACATTACTAACAGAAAACAAGCATTCGTTACATGGATAAAAACTCCCAAAATACCTTTTTTCTTTATGGTGGTTTATAATTTCCTCTCAGTTATTAAACTTTTTAGCACACAAAGTTTAACAGCAATAAGATCAGAATAAAGTCAGACAGGTGCAGAAAAACATGTTTCAAACAGCTTCATTGTTGTAGTTTCTAAGGCACAAATTAAAAAATGCTGCCGTGTCAGTTTCTACAAACCTCTGAATCTCAAGTCCATACTGATACATCGAAAACAGAATTATAAAAAAAATAGCCGTTTCATTTTTAATTTACTCACCAAACGCTTTTTGCACAACAAGAAGTGTAAACACAGAATTTTTTTTTTTTTTTAAATCCATTCGCCATAATCTTTTAGAAATGACTGAACTTCATTTTTGTTGATGGTTTGCAACCTTTCTGTATTGACTAAACTAATTTTTAACTATTTTCTGAATGAACTTACACAGCTTTTGCAAAGCTAATCTGGTCTCCAGTACATTTTTATTTGTTGAAGACTGACACAAATTACATGAAAAAATATTTACGTGACATGACTAAATTTTTTTTTAATATCAAATTGTTTCCTTTATACAAAGTGATTTCAAACAAACTTGACTATAACTAATAAAAGAAAAGCATTCACTAAGAAATATATTATTTGGCCCAGTCGATTAAAAATAATTAAACTCGGCTTAGAAAAAAACATTGTTGATTAAGACCAGACACAGGAAATTACATTACGGATTCATCTTGGAGGGAAAACAAAGGGTTGTTTTTAAGTAAATCAAATCAGAAATGTGGACATCACCATGGCAACAGGTGGATGAAATTAAATAAAACACAGTCCAGGATACAGCGATTATAAATGTGTTGTGAGATTTTAAACCGCCCTCTTCAAACGAGCATGTTATCAGTTTAACTACAGGTTTGTGTTCTTATTGGAAGACCTCAGAGGGTTGATGACTCCTAACAGGGTCAAACTCCTGCACATTCACCATCTAGCTTCTTTTTCCAGGCTGCTGGAGGAGGGGAACGTGGACGGAGCTGAGGAGCAGAAACAGAGGATAGAGCATCTCCAGAGGAACAGGAAAAAAGTGCTGCACGACAACCACATGACCCATCAGCCGCGGTTTTTCAAGTAAAGCTTTAAAACAATTGGATCATTAAAATAGCATTAAATATGTTGACTCTGACAGATTTTTTTTACGTGAATGACTGATTTACTTTTAAAGATATATTCATTTTGTGTGCTTTGTGTGGACAGGAAGTCCAAGGACGACACGTGGGTGAGCAACAACACTTACTGGGAACTGCGCAAGGAGCCCGGCTTCAGCAAAATGGACTTTCCTGTGCTGTGGTGACCCCATGGTCCATACCATTCACTAACTTATAAAAGGAGAAGTGTCTAAAACTGAACTGAGATCAGAGTCAAGGAGCCCTGACCTGGTTGATCTGCTCTGTCACAATGACCCAAATCCACATGGGCCTCCTGCTTCCTCTTTTTGGACCAGCGTATACGCAGAACCTGGAGTACTTCTTTTAGTTGATTTTGTTTCTGTTCTTCAATAGGTTTGTGCAATTGTTCTACTTTTAGCTGTAATTTACCCAACGTCAGTTCAGACTTCAAGGCATATCAGTGGAGGCTCTCACCAAAGTGCCTTTTTACTGGAGTGCTGCTGTTATGCAAATACACTTTTATTCAGAGCCTGAATAAAGTCAGAATGATACTTAAGCTGAAGAAATGACCAGAAACTTCTGCCAAAGGTCTTAACACTCGTATATTCCCACCTTGAGCCACTCCGGAAATTTCTGACAACATCCGTAACAAACTGATCAAATTTTTATTTAAAGAAACACCTCATGTCTTTGAGCAGTCATGTCTGTAATAGGATTATAGATTTTAGTTTCTTTGAGAAAACAGCAATAATTAATCTTCTTTGAAGGGTTAATAAACTTTGGAGCAGGTGAAAGAATGATGGTTCAAACAGTTTTATTATTTATTTACCTTTATATAACCAGGCACATTCCATACATGAGGGGAATGTACACACTTCACACAGAAAGACCTGGGATTGAACCCAGGACCTTCTTGCTGTGAGGCAACAGCACCAACCACTATGCCATTGTTTTTTTTCCAAGAATAAGTGAATTCACTTAAAAGCATTTAAAAAAAAGTTTATTTTTTTTATGTTAAAATTAGTTTAAAAAATCTTGTAGTTTTAGCAACATTTTGGATGTACAAAATTTTAAAAAAAGCACAACCAGTTTATATTGTTCCATAAAATGAACACCTAACATCAAAACATCACTAATGGGGACTAAATTGCCAAAATAAGTGATCTGATTTAGAAAAATAAAAATATTTTTGTAAATAATTAATCTTTTTTTTAAATTATTGATCTTGTTAAAAAACTAACTTACTTCATACCGACTTGTTTTCTGGTGGGTGATGTGCTCCGATGGTTTAATTAAAACTCATATTCAGCCTGAGATCTGAACCAAAGATTGTTTAAAATTACCGTATTTTTCTGACTATAAGGTGCACCACATTACAAGGACCAATATCAATGAACGGGTGTTTTCATAGAGATGCACTGGATTATAAGGCACATTAAGCGAAACAAAACAGATAAGTGAAACTTTATTCAACTCTTTCACAATAACCACATAATATCAGTTTGAAGTCTGTAAGCACAACCAGAATTACGGTAATACATAACCATTATAAAGCTGGATTATAAAGCTCACTGTCGATTTTTGAGAAAATTAAAGGATTTTAAGTGCACCTTATAATCCGAAAACTATGGTATTACTGGATTTTTTTTTTTTTACCACATTGTTTTCATTTGGCTCGCATGCTTTTCTGCTTTTTCTGTTGGCACTTAGCTGTATGTTTGTCCATCCTGCAGGTACAGAAATAATTCTTATTCATTACATCATTCTGAAAACATTTGTGGACACAATATGAAGCTTCTGTGTCACCAAAACCACTCAGATAACACCTGTGACCCTACTTCCTGTTTAAATTCAGGTTACCTTCTTAATACCACAGTGTACAATTCAACACCTGTTTAGTGTCATCACAAAAGATGTTAAAACATTTGAATGAAAGCGTTAATCAAAACAATATGTACAGCTTATCAGTGTGATTTGTGATAAAACTAAATTAAATTAGAATAACATAAGTTTTCCACAGATCACATAATTTCAAGAATGAAGATGCTTTTATCATTTCAGATAGGCTAAAATAAAAATAATGACACCTTAGTGCCAGTAAAATGAGTAATTATATAATTAATATATCTGTGCCTATTAGCAGACTATTCAAATCTATTTATATGCATTTTGTAAAAGCCAAGTTACAAGTCAGTGGTTCCCAACCCAGATCCTTGAGGAACACCATCCTTCATGTTTTAGTTGTTTTCTTGCTCCAGCACACCTATTTAGTGATTTAATTACTTTGTTATGTTCTGCAGAAGCCCATTCATTTGAATCAGTTGTGTCAAAGCAGGGAACAATTAAAACATGCAGGATGGTGTTCCTCAAGGATCAGTGTTGGGAACCATTACTAGATGATATTTTACATGACGAGGTTGGATTTTAGGGTGTGGGTGGGTTAGAGAGGTGGTCTACCACACCTCTTCCTAATGGAGCTACAGCAGGTGTTTTTTTTCTTCTTTCCAGACGGAGGGAAATCGGGTCATGAGTGGCGAGGAGTCGTTAATGATGGCGGTGAATACAACACCGCTGGTAGGGAGGAGCAAACTTTCACATTTATGACTCGAGTAATTGCACAATCTAAATATTGTAATAAGAGATGCTGATATATTTATGTTTTAATTTCACAAGAACGGGAACTACAGTAGTCCCTCGTTTAGTGCGGAAGTTACTTCCAAGCCCTGCCGCAATAAGTGAAATTCCGCAAAGTAGCAATGTTTTATTTATTTTAGTATTTATATACTGGTATATATATTAAGGCTTTATAAACCCTTCCCACACTCTTGCAATGTTCCAAACTCTTAAACCTAAGTCATTTTAAGTCATACGTACATGGACTGTACAGTACTGCAAAAGTTTATATGGGTACTCATCAGCCTGGATCCTAGTCGGATTCTGATTGGCTCTGAAGCCGCACCAGATGCTTTTGGAGAGAGACAGAACTTCAGAGAGCCAACACAAAACCACTCTCTATCGAGTCCAAATAATCCAGAGGGATCCGGATGAAAACGTCCGGGTGAGCCACGGAGAAGACACTGAACCTCCAAGCAACACTTCCCTGCTCGAGAGGCTCCCTGGGCCAGCAAGCTGCACTCACGTTGACTGAAGTAGCCTTGGTCCGGTTCTTGTTGGGTTCTGATCGGCTCGCAGCCGTTGAGCAAAGTCACTATGAATAAGGTCAGAACTTTTTAGTCCGGTTCAGATCGAATCAAAACTTTCCTTCTATTTCGGCAGAAAGCAGCAGCCAGAAGCACTGTTGGCTTCTGGGTATTGTAGTCCTTTTGACTGGCCTTACAGTAGGCTTATTGAAAGAAAACCAAATGGCAGCACCTGTCCAAAGTTGTTTTTCTGTTAACTTTTTATTTCCTACTGTCCCAGTCATGTAAGTAATATTAAAGTTGACAATCATTCAAAAAACGCGAAGTAGCGAGGGACTATTGTATACAGTACAGCCAACGATTACGTTCTGGGAGTTTCATTAAAATCTCTTCTGTGGTTTGTGAGATGTTAAGCTACAGACAAAAGCAGCAAGAATATTGTCACCCTTTCCTTCAGCAGTGGATTAAAATACATCAGTGAAGGCCATGTTGCATAATTGTTTCATCCTGGATAAAAACAAGTTTAATTTAATGCCTAAAATTAATCTATTTATTACCATGTTGAGTGAAACATCTGACCACGGCTGTTAAAAATATCTTCAGTCCGCACCAAATGACTCAAAGCAGTGAAATGCAAAACACTTTTATTAATCAAAAAAGGCGTTCAATACAGGATCTACTGGACTTTATTTGTTGCAGAAAACGTTTCGACTTCTGTCCAGAAGTCTTTTTCAATTCTGAATGAATGGAACTTTTATTAATAGAACATAAAAGCCATACCACATGGCAACACAGACACAATTAAAGGTCCCAGGAATGCATACCCATTGGTTTTTACTCCAGAGTTTCCCTCCAGATTAAAATAATCTCTTACATGATCTGTGTTCACTGTTGCATGCATTTTTGTGCAAACTATTTAATGTTGACTAGCTGTGGCAGCCATCTTGAATTGGGCTGACTCCAGCAGTTATTAGATGAACATTTGAAAGGTTTGCTGAAATCCGCCCAGGGGTTTACGTGATATTTTGCTAACAGACGAACAGAGACTCCAACAGTTAAAGGCCTAGCTTTCAAATATATTGTGCAATGTGTGTGTGTGTGTGTTCAAAGTATGTGTTAGGGAGGAAGCTGAGCTACTACACCTAACTTTAGCTCAAAGTATTTGAAGTTTACTGAATTACAGTCATTTTCAAGTTTTCTCAATTCAGTTGGCTGTGGTGGCCATCTTGAATAGAGTTGACTCCAAACGTTAATCAGATGTACAAACCGGATTTCAAAAAAAGTTGGGACACTAAACAAATTGTGAATAAAAACTGAATGAAATGATGTGGAGGTGCCAACATCTAATATTTTATTCAGAATAGAACACAAATCACTGATCAAAAGTTTAAACTGAGAGAATTTATCATTTTAAGGGAAAAATATGTTTCAAAATTTAATGGCATCAACAAATCCCTTTTGGGATTTGTTGGGACGGCCGTGGTGTAGTGGTAATGGCAGTCGTCTCCCGATCGGAAAGTCGGCGGTTCGACTCCCGGGACCCGCACCATGTGTCGTGTCCTTGGGCAAGACACTTAACCCTGAGTTGCTCCCGGTAGGACTGGAAAGCACCTTGCATGGTAGTCTGCCGCCACCGGTTTATGAATGTGTGTAGCATTCAATATATGTGTAGCACTTTGAGATTTTCAGTAATGAAAAGTGCGTTATAAATTGAATTAATTATTATTATTATTAACAAATCCCAAAAAAGTTGGGACAAGTCCATTTTTACCACTGTGTGCATCCCCCCTTCTTCTTACAACACTCAACAGACGTCTGGGGACAGAGGAGACCAGTTTCTCAAGTTTAGAAATAGGAATGCTCTCCCATTCATGTCTAATACAGGCCTCTAACTGTTCAATCGTCTTGGGCCTTCTTTGTTGCACCTTCCTCTTTATGATGCACCAAATGTTCTCTATAGGTGAAAGATCTGGACTGCAGGCTGGACATTTCAGTACCGGATCCTTCTCCTACGTAGCCATGATGTTGTGATTGCTGCAGAATGTGGTCTGGCATTATCTTGTTGAAAAATGCAGGGTCTTCCCTGAAAGAGATGACGTCTAGATGGAGCATATGTTGTTCTAGAACCTGAACATAGTTCTCTGCATTAATGGTGCCTTTCCAGACATGCAAGCTGCCCATGCCACAAGCGCTCATGCAACCCCATACCATCAGTGATGCAGGCTTCTGAACGGAGCGTTGATAACAACTTGGGCTATCCTTGTCCTCTCTGGTCCGGATGACATGGCGTCCCAGTGTTCCATAAAGAACTTCAAATCGTGACTCATCTGACCACAGAACAGTCTTCCATTTTGCCACACTCCATTTTAAATGACCCCTGGCCCAGTGCAAACGTCTGAGCTTGTGGAGCTTGCTTAGAAATGGCTTCCTCTTTGCACTGTAGAGTTTCAGCTGGCAACGGTGGATTGTGTTCACTGACAATGCTTTCTGGAAGTATTCCTGAGCCCATTCTGTTATTTCCTTGACAGTGGCATTCCTGTTTGAGGTGCAGTGACGTTTAAGGGCCCGGAGATCACGAGCATCCAGTAGAGTTTTACGGCCTTGACCCTTACGCACAGCGATTGTTCCAGAGTTCTCTGAATCTTTTGATGATGTTATGCACGGTTGATGATGATAACTTAGTCAGTAGTCGTCAAGTTCATTAGCAGGAATACAAAAAACTATGTTATGCAAGCAAAAAAAAATCTGCGGGGAACAGAAATTTACATAAATGAATGAACATCTAACAAAAAAAAAAAGGAAACATTGCACATCAAGCAAGGTGGTTAAAAAAACAAAACAAAATAGCATCAACATGGACAAGAAATGGATACATCTTTATCAAAACAAAGGAAGAGTCTCAGCCTAAAATGATAAAAGAGCTGAAGGATCTGGATGAATTCGGGAAATGAAAAATTACAAATCAATGAAACAACTCACACTCAAAATGGATAAAATATACAGTGAAATGAACAAATACATTAGAACATGACAACATACGAAGACTCAGAACCTAAAATATATAATGTTGAAAATGTGATTGATGCAAATTTTTTTCCTGTAATAAAAGATAGCGAATATTATAATGAAGAGCAGTTTAAAGCAGAACTAAACCCCGGTCTAAAAACGTGTTTACGGTGACCCCTATGGGGCTGAAAAGAGGAATTGCACCTTAATTTTCTTGTTTTTCAAGGACGTTCACTCTGATGTGTCTTGTACACTCTGACATCACAAAGGTGGTTCAAGCAGAGCCAATCCCCTGCAGAGATGAGAAGGTCCTGCAGCATTCATACCTTATATGGAAGTGCCACATTTCACTCCTGACAAACGGTTTTACTTTTCATTTTTTATCCATTTTTGTAAGCCTTTGGTTTTGGATGGAATGGGTGGAATAGATAAATACATCAACATGTTTATACTTTGTTGTTGCTTGGTGTATGTTGTTGGCTAGAGGTTTAATTTGTTTTAGGTTGTTGCTGGTGGAGGCGTGAACAAAAGCACAACTCTAACTCCACCCCTCCTTGTCTCTCGACACGCCCATTTTCAGGGAGATTTTCAAACTGCTTCAGGGGGAAGAGGTACTTTCTCAGCCTGTGTTTAGTCGCACTTTAATGACATCAATATATCAAATGGAGTTCTCTCTATTATTCACTTTAATAGCAGAAGTATAAATGCAAACATATCCAAAATAACAGATTACTTAAAACAGTTAAATAGAACTTTTACGATAATAGCGCTGTCAGAGACATGGCTCAATGATGATAACACAAGTAATATTCACATCGAGGGGTATGAATTATATCATATGAACAGAAATAATAAAAGAGGTGGTGGAGTCGCTCTATTTGTCAATAATGAAATAAAATGTAAATTAAATAGTGAAATGTCAATAATAGTTGATAATATTATGGAAATGATAACAATAGAAATAATAAACAAAAACGATAAAAACATAATAATAAGTTGTGTATATAGATCACCAGGAGCAAATATAGAAATATTCACGGATAAAATCTTGGAGCTAATGGAGAAGAGTTTTAATAAAAATGTTTTTTGTGTGGAGACTTTAACATTGATATGGGAAATAAAACAGATTCAAATAACATAAGCACATTTATAAACTCAATGTACAGTTTAAATATGTATCCAGTGATATCAAAGCCAACAAGAATTACAACTCATAGTGCCACAATAATTGATAATATTTTCACAAATATAACAAATGGGGACGTGATAGGTGGTATCTTAACGACCGACTTAAGTGATCATTTACCAGTTTTCACAATCTATAAAAATGATCAAAGCATCACAAAAGCAGTCACAACGAAGAAAAAGATCATAAACACATCAAAAAGAGTTTTGGAAAAATTGAAAGAGGATCTGGATAAACAAGACTGGAGTGATGTGTATGTTGGTGATGCCAACAGAGCATATGATGAGTTTATGAATATCTTGGAAGCTCTGTATGAAAAGAATTGTGTGCAAACAAATTACACAAAGAGAAATACGATTGATCAACCATGGATGACAAAAGGGTTGAGAAATGCTTGTAAAAAAAGAATTATTTGTATTCATGTTTCTTGAAATTGCGAAGTCAGAGCGCTGAAGAAAAATATAAAAAGTATAAAAATAAATTAGTAGGGATTATAAGGAAACATAAGAAAGAATATTATAGTAAATTATTAGATAAAAGTAATGGTGATATGAAAGCAACATGGCGAGTAATGAATAGTGTCCTGAAGAATCATAAAACAAAAACTGGTATTTCAAAATACTTTGTAAAAGACAACGATGAAATTCATGATGAAAATGAAATTGTAAATGGATTTAATCAATATTTTGTGAATGTTGGATCAAGCCTTGCAGCTAAAATACCAAAAGCAGATAATAATGTGATCCATTCAATTAAAGGTTGTGCAAATAGTATTTTTCTAAATGGAACCAACAAAGAGGAAATAATGAATGTAGTAAAAAATCTTACAGACAAGAGATCAAGGGACTGGGTGGACATGGATATGATGTTTGTAAAGGACATAATGAGCCATGTTATTGAGCCGTTCACATACATATGTAATTTATCATTTTCAACAGGAATATTTCCAGATAATATGAAAGTAGCTAAGGTAGTTCCTCTTTTTAAAAATGGTGATAAATGTGTGTTCAACAATTATAGACCTATATCCTTGTTACCACAGTTTTCAAAAATTCTTGAAAAACTATTTGTAAACAGACTAGATCAATTTATAGATAAACAAAATATTCTAAGCAACAGTCAGTATGGGTTTAGAGCAAAAAACTCTACATCAATGGCTCTCATGGAATTAATGGAACAAATAACTACTGCTGTCGATCAAAAACAATATTGTATCAGTATTTTTGTTGATTTAAAAAAAGCATTTGATACTATTGATCACACCATTCTCCTTGAAAAACTGAACAAATATGGTATTAGAGGACCAGCATTACAGTGGGTATCTAGCTACTTGAAAGATAGGAAACAATTTGTACAAATAAATGATGTAAGATCTGTTGCACCGAGGGACTGAGAGAAACGCAATTTCGGTCCTGTGTATGTCCTGTACATATTGCAGTTCTGACAATAAAGTTGACTTTGACTTTGACCTCTGTAATATCACATGTGGAGTTCCCCAAGGCTCGGTACTTGGACCAAAGCTATTTATTTTATATGTGAATGACTTGGTAAATGTGTCAGGACTCCTTAAATGTGTACTTTTTGCTGATGATACCACATTTTTCTGTTCAGGCGAAGATATAGAACAAATGTTGGAATTGATAAAGACAGAATTTGTCAAGATACAAACTTGGTTTAAAATAAATAAATTATCATTAAATCTAGAAAAAACTAATTACATGATATTCAGTAATAAAAAGAAAACTGTTGATGTTCCACTCAAAATTGAGGGTGTTGAGATTTGTAGAGTGAGTGAGGTGAAGTTTTTGGGTGTTATCATTGATGACAAACTGACATGGAAACAACACATAAATTCTGTAAGAATAAAAATAGCTAAATCGATTGCAGTACTGTACAAAGTCAGAGACCTATTGAATGATAAAGCTCTGTATTTGTTGTATAACACAATCATTGTTCCACACTTAATCTATTGTATTGATGTTTGGGGGAATGCGTGTAAAACAATCACAAAGCCTATTTTTGTATTACAGAAAAGAGCTGTAAGAATTATCACTAGAAAACATTACCGTCATCCATCAAGTACATTATTTTATCAACTAAAGTTATTGAAGTTCCATGATTTGGTAGACTATAATATTTTATCAGTTATGTATAGGGCTCAAAATAATGCATTACCTTTAAAGCTTCAGTATGTAGCTTTTTTTATGAACATATTTCTTCACTCTGTCACTACCTCCTGACAGACTGATGTTAGCCAGGTAATCTCTGAAAAAAAATTAAAAAAAATATTGTCCCCTTGCTTCTCCAGGTGGTAAATAAGCATTTCTAAAAAGAAAAGGTGACCCGCCATTTTCCAGCCAATAAAAACAGAGTTTGTAACCAGCCAATAAAAACAGAGCTTGAATTTGAATCAGCCAATAAAAACAGAGCTTGAATTTGAAATTCAACAGACCACAAGGGGGCAGAGCCACATATGGCTCTGAGGGGGAGGGATCAGAATGCTTTGCCTGTTGAAAATATTTCTAAGTGCTGCAGTTCTACAGAAACTGCATACTGAACCTTTAAATATCCAAATGCATTTTGTTAAAAGACAAAGTTGTTATAATCTTAAGGGGACAGAGATGTTTGTAAAACCACAATTCAGAACTAGTTTGAAGGGACGTTCTACCTCAATCCAGGGAATTAGATTATGGAATGGCTTGGAGAATGTAGTTAAAAATGCCAGTTTACATTTAAGAAAATGATCAAAACAAATGTGTTAAAATATATATATGAAATAGCGTAATGTGTATTGTATTAGTTAGAAAATTAGAAAGAGTTAGTCATTTTGTACTGTTGGTTGAAGATTATTATTGTTGATTGTTGGAAAAAAGGGGCAGATATAATAAGATTTATTCTTCTTTCTGCTACCTTTCATTTTTTTTTATATATATTTTGTACATTATCATTTATGGGATTGTCTTGTATTGTTTCTTTTGTAAAAAAAATGAACAAATTTAATAAACATAAACTTAAAAGTCTTTGCTATTTTACGCTGGGTAACACCATTCTGGTATTGCTGCACTATCTTTCTGCAACAATGGTGGAATTGGTGATCCTCTTACCATCTTGGCTTCTGAGAGACACTGACACTCTGAGAAGCTCTTTTTATACCCAATCATGTTGTCAATTGACCTAATTAGTGTTAATTGGTCTTCCAGCTGTTCGTTATATGCTCAATTTCCTTTTTCCAGCCACTTATTGCTACTTGTCCCAACTTTTTTGGGATTTGTTGACACTGTGAAATTTTGAATCAACATATTTTTCCTTTAAAATGTTACATTTACTCAGATTAAACTTTTGATCTGTCATCTATGTTCTATTATGAATAAAATATTGACTTTTGCCATCTCCACATCATTGCATTCAGTTTTTATTCACAATTTCTTTAGTGTCCCAACTTTTTGGGAATCCGGTTTGTAGGTGCACATCCGATGAATACTCCCCGAGAGTTTCATTTACATCCGCTCAAGAGATATTCTGCTAACAGACCACCCCGGTGTCCAGTGGGTGGGAGGAGCGGGCTGTCAGTGTCAGTTCACTTTGGACCAGTTGAGACATTTTACTGAGAGGCGTCTGCACGCGCAGACACTGGAGCCAAACCTCGCCTTTAAAGTAAGCGACTTCCTTTCAACTAAAACTGAACTTTATTCTTGTGTTTTTCGAGCTTCTTCTTCTGTGGTTTAATCTGTCATGGGTCTCCCCACGCGCTCATAACGCACATGCAGCTGTGCATACAGGTGGAATATGACGAACATGGCAACATTTTTACTACTCAAAGCGCAAAATCGCGAATATTTGTACCTCCAGCATCTTAAAGTGTCAGACGCTCGTCGATAAAGTAGATTTACTTGAGAAAAGTCAATTTTATGTTAAAAAGAGGATATTTTTTTTATTACAAGTTGTAGTTAAATTAGTTATTTAAATGTCTGCCTCTGTTTAATACAGGGGTCTGCACATGTGTCTCTGGGGACACATCTCTTTGGTCCTCTGCAGTGACTCTTTCAACTAAAACTTAAATAAAACTGAATTTTACTGGTTATTAATTAAACAAAAAGCTGTTTTCATTTTTCAAATGTTTGGTCATTTATTTGCAAATATGTGAATGCTGTAAATTAATCACTTTAACTTTATGCTTTATTTCTAATTATTTTTTCCACAATAAAAAAAAAAATCATGTTTGCATATTTTCAGTTTGTTTAAATAATAATTTAAAAAGATGGTTAAAAAATTTTCAATTTATTTTTTCTTTCTTTACAAGAATCTGTTTTTTTTATTTATTGTAAAAATACCAATATAAACCACAGTTGCAGCAGGTTGTCTGGACTTTTAATTCCGTGAAGCAAGGAGCAAAAACAGCTCTTTTGATCATAAAGGTAGACACCTGGTCTAATAGCTCAAATAAGGCAGATTAGTATAACAGACCACATGGTAATTGAAATGTTGTAGCCTACCTGATGGTACTGAGGAGGTGCAGTGTAATTTTGTAGAAATAACTGTAAAAAGACCACTAAATTCTAAAAAGTGTTATGTAAATACAGTAAATGAATCATGAAACAGTGGAAAGCTTTTACTGCCCACCGTCGAAAGGCTAAAGGTGGGCAGTAATGTTTTGTCTGTGTCATTGTGTGGCTGTCTGTTAGCAAAATATCTCATGTACCACTGAACAGATTTTAATGTAACTTTCTGGTATTTTTCATTCGGTCTTTACTGATTGATTTTTGGAGGTATCCAAAATCAAACTGACATCAGTAAACGCTAAAATAGCTGTAATTCAGTCAGTTTCACCGATGGTTTGTATCGTTTTTACTGTAAATTTTACAACATTTTAACAGTGTGGTAATTTTGGCAACTGAATTGAATTTAAAGCTTAAAACTAGTCAAAGAACCAAATGATTGAACCAAATGACACTCCTCTCCAAATGGAAACGATACTCAAAGCTTTGACATGTTATAAGAGCGGTTGTTCCCAACTCTGGTCCTTGAGGAACACCATCCTGCATGTTTTAGTTGTTTCCCTGCTTTGACACAACTGATTTGAATCAATGGGTGACTACAGGCTTCTGTAGAACTTGATGACACAATTAAATCACTGAATCAGATGTGCTGGAGCAGGGAAACGAAAACATGCAGGATGGTGTTCCACAAGGACCAGTGTTGGGACCACTGAGATAGAGGATTGAGCTATTGTCTTTAAGATGGTTAGAAGGTAATTCATGTCATCCTCTTGTCTCGTTTTTCATCTGTCCAGTCAAGAGAAACATTATTGATTTATAAATCGTATATTTGAGCCTTTGGATGTGCCCTTTGCCGTTAAGGAAACGTGTTCAGTGACATCGCCTCTACTCTTAAATAATTGATCCCAGATGACTCAACACACGATAAGACTTTGTTGCTTTGACGTTTTTTACTCCCAAACACAGGTTTCAGACTGGAACATCTTTTAGTTTTTCTATCCCCTCCACCTCCTTTCTTTGTTTGTTGCCAACAGTCTGATCTGCTGTTTACCTCTACCCTTTTACCCCCTTCACAACTTCTATTTAAATATTCAAGCAAGGCAATGTGAGCCTGCAGAGATAGTGAGCACAGCACGAGTGTACACTTGCGGTTACACTAATATAACATGCAGGAGACTTCCTCTGAAAGTTGAGTCACCTTGTTAGGCTAATGTAAACTGTGGGGTGTTATTCCAAACACCCACACATTTCTGGAAAGTAGCCGCCTTACAAGAAACCCATCAAAAAAGAAAACAAGTTGAAATAACCTTTTATTTGTAGTAGTTGAATAAAACGCAGGAAGAACTGAAAAACAACTGTCTCTTTCAGCTTTCTGCCATCCCCTCCTGCTGAGGTCATGTTTTCCAAGGCGACGGCCCGATTCGTCCGTCAGATCGACCCCGACGGAAGCCTCATCCACGTGTCCCGGGTAAATGACTCGCACAAGCTTCTGCCCATGGCGATCGTTGTCAAGCGCAACCGCTTCTGGTCCTGGCAGAGACCCAAGTACCATCCAACTGATTTCGCCCTCAGCGACCTGTTGCAGGGTGGCAAAGCTCTCAAACCGGGTGTGTTGGTGTGCACGTTTACTGGTTCAATAAAGAAAAAGAAATTGTGCCAATTTTTAGGCCACCTTCTGACCAGGTAACTCTGAACCTTTTCCTTAGGCGTGTCTGAGGCTGAATTCTTGACCTACCAGGGAACATTTGGAGATGAATACACCGGAAAACTGGACACGGAGGCCGGTCCTGTCGGTGTCTCAGTGGAGGCACTGGGCAGGTCTAAGCTCCAGTCGTGTTTTGGCAAGTTGAAGAAAGAAGAACTGGATGTGAAGAAGTTGCTGAAAGACTCCAACAATAGGTGACTGTTTTATTTCTTGTGTTGCAGCAGTGTTAGCAACAGCTTACAGAATGATAAATGTATCATAGCATAATAATGCCTAAAGCCTGTATCTTACTGGGAAGGGGAGTCTCCAAAATGTCTCAAAACCTTTGTAGGGGTTCTCTGTTTACGTCATTGGCTTGGAGTTCTGTCGCTTGAACTCTGAGCATGTTCAAAAAAATAGCGCAACAAGTTTTATTTCAAACTGGTCGCAGATTTGTCACAACTGCCAACGTAGGTACAAAGCAGGCGAAGGTGGCAACTTTATCTCAGACCCCTCCAGTGACTCTTTTTCAAGAATACAACTAATCTAGCAACGTTTGTGGTGTTACTGGAGGTTTTTGGAGACTGACGTGTTTTCAGCGAGCAGCAGGAGCTGCTTCGTGGGGATCCCTCTCCCATCCCCAACAGTCACAGCAGTGAGATACTGCCGTATTTTCTGGCATATAAGTCGCTCCGGAGTATAAGTCACATCAGTCATAAAATAAAGCATCATGAAGAGGAAATAAAACATACTGTATACAAGTCACTTCGGCATATAAGTCGCATTTATTATGCATCACCGCTGACCCGCCCCATTTATTATGCATTTATTTAATCGTCAAAACGGCTTCATTTCACCTGGGTGGCACGGCGTCATCCATCCATCCATCCATCAACCATCCATCCATCACAGCTGGATTTGCTAGCTCTCCAGCTCTCTGCCTGCATCAGCTGAGTGAAGCGAGCGTGCACGGGAGGACTCGCTGTTGCAGTTCTTCGAAATTTAACAAGATTAACACTTAAAAACATTTGTTTGTTTGGCATTATAGCAAATGTGTGTCTCAGTTTAACTTTTTCTTAATAAATGCAGTTTAATGGTCAAAACTGCTTCATTTTGCTTGGGTAGCGCGGATCCATCCATCCATCAATCCATCCATCCATTGTGGCCGGAGCCGCTAGCTCTCCAGGGTTCCTCCGCCTGTACCAGCTGAGTGAAGCGAGCGTGCACAGGAGGACTCGCTGTTGCAGTTCTTAGAAATTTAAAGCGTCAGTCAAAAATTGCGTTATGAATATGGGGGGAAAAAACATACATAAGTGGCAAGACTGACAAATCTATGCAAAAAACTGCGGCTTGTATGCTGGAAAATACGGTTAAGCTCACATTATTTCCAAATCTTCATATTAGAGGTGGAATGTGCCTATTTTTATTTTTTTTTATGGATGCTCACGGTTGTCTCTCTGCATCAGGTTAGTGGACATGCAGCACGTTCTGGTGCAGCAGATGGAGAAGCGGGCTGAAGTGCTGACGGTGGTGAAAGAAAGGATCCTCACCACCAACTCCTGCTCCATCAGCCAAACACAGAAGCAGCAGTGCACCTTTCAAGGGGTGCTCCGGCTGCTGGGCCTGCTGGGGAGCTCTGTGAGGCCTCTCGTCGGTTCAAGGATTAAAAGCTGCTTTTTTGTGGAATACTACTTTTCCTGATCTGAAAATATTTTTTGTGGAACAAAACAACATCTCTTGATTTAATTCAACTATTAATTAAGTTACTGTTTTGGGTCATCCGAGACCGACCCCGGAGCAGGATCTGCCCACTGAAGGCTGACTGGCCTTGGACTGAGAACTGAGAAAACACGGTGTACTCTTTATCTCCATCCTGCTGAAAGTACCTCATCAACTGGACAGAACCAAGAATTTTGTTGAAAAAACTACAAGCTTTGATGAATTAAAGCAGAGAGTCAGGAGTGCAGCGGGCGAGTTGTTTCTGTAAGTACACTATGTTCCAATTTTAGGCTCCGGCCGGCTAAGGAAGGCCTTTTCATCAGGACCGCAGAACAAATGAAGGATTACAACATTTTTGAATGGATATAACACTTTTGTGGAATAATTGATTTGCCTAAAAGGATTACCAGATTTTTTATGGAATACAATTTGCTGAAGTTGCTGAAGTCATGAAGAATTAGTTGAATTTGCTGGATACTTTAAGAAGATTGGATTGATTCAGAAAGTGTTTACTCCTGGACAAAAGGAGGGTTACTTTGCGGCATCGGGATCTGCTCTGACGGGTCTTGGCTTATCAGCTTGTTTGAGCTAAGGGAACACCGCTTCTGAAGTTTTGTTCATCAACCGACACAGGTCACATGACCTGAGGTCAACTGACGGACCAACACAGGTCACACCACATGAAGTCAACTGATGGTCCGACACAGGTCACATGACCTGAGGTCAACTGACAGACCGACATAGGTCACATGACCCAAGGTCAACTGACGGACCGACACAGGTCACATGACCTAAGGTCAACTGACGGACCAACATAGGTCACACAACATGAAGTCAATTGATGGACCGACACAGGTCACATGACCTGAGGTCAACTGATGGACCGACACAGGTCACATGACCCGAGGTCAACTGACGGACCGACACAGGTCACATGACCTGAGGTCAACTGACGGACCGACACAGGTCACATGACATGAGTCAACTGATGGACCGACACAGGTCACATGACCTGAGGTCAACTGACGGACCGACACAGGTCACATGACCTGAGGTCAACTGACGGACCGACACAGGTCACATGACATGAAGTCAACTGACGGACCGACACAGGTCACATGACCTGAGGTCAACTGATGGACCGACATAGGTCACATGACCTGAGGTCAACTGACGGACCGACACAGGTCACATGACCTGAGGTCAAGTGACGGACCAACACAGGTCACATGACCTGAGGTCAACTGACAAAACGACACAGGTCACACGACATGAAGTCAACTGACGGACCGACACAGGTCACATGACCTGAGGTAAACTGACGGACCGACACAGGTAACATGACCTGAGATCAACTGACATACCGGTATAATGGACCAGATTGCACATTTATATACGGTGCGGCCCATTGCCGTGTTCTACAACATGCTTGACCTGGCAGCGATAAATGTTTATGTGTTATACAAGGCCTGCACTGGGTCCAAGGATTTTGGACTGAGGGGTAGGGGGTGGGGGGTGTAGGTGTACAATTAATTGGTCTTTAGTAGGGTCATTAGCATTTGAATCGACATTATATAGCCCACTGAAAGGGACCGGGGGATTCAGAAGCCACGTTCACTCGCGCAAAAAAGCGCAGCCTAAAGCCTGGTCCCCACTGCACAACTCGAAACGCGCCTGCCGTCCCCTTTTGGCCGCTGGTCACGGTCCCACTGGCCACTGAAGACCGTCTGATGACGCCCACTAGGGGGCAGCAGAGGGAGGGGTCTCTAGCTTGTTTTCCGGGTTCAGTTGTTGTGTTGACTGCACTTCCGACGGTCTTTGATGAGATAAAACGTTTTTTTTATGTTTGGGGTGATCTACACTGGAGAGAACAGCAGCCTGTCAGCAGCAACTGTAAAAATGCCACGTTTATTACCGGAGTTTGGTTCCAATTCATGGAGGGTCGATCCGGTAAGTTTAAAAAGTCCAACAAAAGTCCCGTTGTGGTTGTGTAATCAGATAGCGAGGCTCTCCCGACTGTTTGCCGGATGCGTCGAGCCGCCAGAGATCAACATTTGGGACGTCGGCGGCTCGACGGCGGACGCGCGCGTGCCCGTGAAGGCTGCCGCCGCGCCGCTTCGATCACTCGAATCTCGCCGCTTCCTTGTTCGCCGTGACTCCACGCGTCTCCTCCATAGACTTTGAATGTAAACCGGCCGCTTCGGCCGCTCGACAAAGGGGGCAGTGGGTACTAGGCATTAGTCAAAGTAGTGTTAAACGTGAAGAGCAGGTGTGAAACAAGTGTAAAAGAGATGTGGTACAGGTGTTAAATGTGAAGAACATGTGTGAAACGAGTGTAAAACAGATGTGGTACAGGTGTTAAACGTGAAGTACAGGTGTGAAACGAGTGTAAAAGAGATGTGGTACAGGAGTTAAACTTGAAGAACAGGTGTGAAACGAGTGTAAAACAGATGTGGTACAGGTGTTAAACATGAAGAACATGTGTGAAACTAGTGTAAAACGGATAAACGTGAAGAACAGGTGTGAAACGTGAAGAACAGGTGTGAAACAAGTGTAAAACAGATGCGGTACAGGTGTTAAAACGTGAAGACCATGTGTGAAACGAGTGTAAAACAGATGTGGTACAGGTGTTAAACATGAAGAACAGGTGTGAAACGAGTGTAAAAGAGATGTCGTACAGGTGTTAAACGTGAAGAACAGGTGTGAAACGAGTGTAAAACGGATGTGGTACAGGTGTTAAACGTGAAGAACAGGTGTGAAACGAGTGTAAAACAGATGTGGTACAGGTGTTAAACGTGAAGAACAGGTGTGAAACGAGTGTAAAACAGATGTGGTACAGGTGTTAAACGTGAAGAACAGGTGTGAAACGAGTGTAAAACAGATGTGGTACAGGTGTTAAACGTGAAGAACAGGTGTGAAACGAGTGTAAAACAGATGTGGTACAGGTGTTAAACGTGAAGAACAGGTGTGAAACTAGTGTAAAACAGATGTGGTACAGGTGTTAAACGTGAAGAACATGTGTGAAATGAGTGTAAAACAGATGTGGTACAGGTGTTAAACGTGAAGAACAGGTGTGAAACGAGTGTAAAAGTGATGTGGTACAGGTGTTAAACGTGAAGAACAGGTGTGAAATGAGTGTAAAACAGATGTGGGACAGATGTGGTACAGGTGTTAAACATAGAGAACAGGTGTGGAACAGATGCTGACCTCGTGTTTTTCTGGAAGCAGTTTCATCAGCTGTTTTAGGATTTCCACGTCAAACTTGGATCGGTCTCCCGTCCGAATCAGAGACACAAACTCCTCATGGGTACTTCAAGTGACACAGAACAGGTGAGACAGGGAACAGGTGCAGGTAGCAGGTACTTACAAAACCACAGCAAAGACTTTAAACTGGTGAAGAACCTGTCAAGGTCGGCTTTAACTGATCAGACGGATGGAAGAAGGACAGAAGTGAAGTGAGAGGACAGACAAGTCAAAGACCTGGAGGAGACAGGTAAGTCCAGGTGAAACAGACAAGTCAAAGACCTGGAGGAGACAGGTGAGTCCAGGTGAAACAGACAAGTCAAAGACCTGGAGGAGACAGGTGAGTCCAAGTGAAACAGACAAGTCAAAGACCTGGAGGAGACAGGTGAGTCCAGGTGAAACAGACAAGTCAAAGACCTGGAGGAGACAGGTGAGTCCAAGTGAAACAGACAAGTCAAAGACCTGGAGGAGACAGGTGAGTCCAGGTGAAACAGACAAGTTAAAGACCTGGAGGAGACAGGTAAGTCCAGGTGAAACAGACAAGTCAAAGACCTGGAGGAGACAGGTGAGTCCAAGTGAAACAGACAAGTCAAAGACCTGGAGGAGACAGGTGAGTCCAGGTGAAACAGACAAGTCAAAGACCTGGAGGAGGCAGGTGAGTCCAAGTGAAACAGACAAGTCAAAGACCTGGAGGAGACAGGTGAGTCCAGGTGAATTTGGTTCAGAGGTGTGTTTCCACTGGCAGGAGGGTTTACCATTTGAAGTGTTTCAGGAAGATGTTGAGGTTCAGGCTTTTCTTGGCATCGATGAAGGAAATCTGTAGAAACAGAGATGAGACAGTGATGGACAACAGTGGACAACAAGCCTTCATCCCAGCATGCATCAGTGAGATCATCAGTTTAATGGTTTATAAAATCAAAATGGCACCTCTTTTGACTCTGTTTTGGTCTTGGTTGTGTTTTTTGTTTCTGTTGGGGGGATGCTGAAGAGCTGCTCGATGCAGCAGTAATCTGGTTCCACCACGTCCGAGCCCGTTGACGACCACAAAGACTGATTTTCTGCAGAGACAGATGAAGGTCGGGTCTTTACCTGGTCCGATGCACAACATCTGGATCTGTGTGCAGCAAAACCTCTGAACACTCACGTGTCACGGCTCTGGACGGGAGTTTCTGCCAGTTCAGCTTCTTCATTCTGAGGGTTGGGCAGGGGGTGGGGTTTATGTAATAGGCGGGGCTAGCAAATGTACCTGGAGCCTTCTCGGCGGTGATGAAGTCCCCTGGAGGAGGGGGCGGAGCTCCCATGCCAGGTAAAGGTGGGGGAGGGGGTGGAGCTCCCATGCCGGGTAAAGGTGGGGGAGGGGGTG